>JAMPIV010022498.1:0-183192 GCA_024509875.1 Oreohelix idahoensis | reverse complement strand
TCTACGTTTTATTACATCATAATGAAGACTTGTGTAAAAATATTGAATTGTGGTCACACGAAACGCCATAGATTTTCACACACGACAGTAAAAACAGAGGAAAGTGTCTCACACAGTTCATGTATACCCGCGCCGGTACTGTCTATAAGAGACTTCTTTCTCCCCGATACGGGCAATTGTGTCGTTGTGTCGACTCACTGTTTCGAAACAGTTTAAATCACTGCGCTAACTGTTTCGAAACAGTAGAGTGTGTCAATTTGCCCACCTCTAGTGGAAAGCTTTACATATCGGGGGAGTAACACTGACAAAAGACGTCTGTTCTAAAATAAATAAAGCCAGATGCCCTTTGACCAATATGGAACTCCTCAGCTATATCCAGAGAGAACAAAATCAGAATCTTTAACTCAAATGTAAAGTCAGTCTTGTTGTATGAGTCAGAGACTCAGCTTGCCTCAAAAAGTATCACCTCCAAACTACAGAATTTTGTAAATAGATGTCTCTGGCGGATCTTCAGTATAAGATGGCCAGATGTAATAACAAATATAGAACTAAGGAAAAGATGCGGGCAACAACCAATACATATGGAAATTAAGGTAAGAAAGTGGGGATGGATAGGACATACACTCAGAAGAGGACAATCAAGCATAGCCAGGTGCCCTTGACGGGAACCCACAAGGGAAACAAAGAGTGGGGAGGCCAAGGAGAACATGGAGAAGAACAGTTGAAGAGGAGACTAGGGAAATTGGAATGACTTGGGCACAGCTGAAAAAGACAGCCCAGAATAGAAATCGATTGAGAGCATCAAGAACATTGAAGTCATTCAAGTCTGTCTATGCTGCTATATACTACTTAAGGAGTGGCCAATCTGTAATCTAACTTTTAAAATTTTATTAATATTTCGCCGACTTAAAAATAAAGTATCACAATCAAGATGAGCAGGTTATTCACAAAAATTGTGAGCAGACAGTGATAGACTTGTTTTTAACATCCTCCGCACCCTCTTACTCACAGTTACTGTACATGGTCAGCAGGTCTATTTGTTGTAGTGAACCGTCTTTTCACAATCAGTGACATTCAATTAGCACCACAATTAACATTACCAAAAGTAATGTTACATTTCAAAACCAAGCACTGAAATAATTCTTACTTGTGATCTGTTTAGTCAAAGATCAATAGATTGTAGGATGTCTGTTTAGTCAAAGATCAATAGATTGTAGGACATAAACAGACACATCTGTCATGACATACAGGACACCCTCACTATTCATGTTGCCCGTATCCCAGTCCTCTCATTCAAGTGTGCAATTAATTTTAGAAACATGTTAAAACTTCTCAAACTTAAGTTGAATTTCCTCTAACTCAAACAGAATTTTCTGCACATCACATGCCCTGAAAGAGTTATTACAGCAGGTTTTTCAGCAGAACTGCTATTACCTAAGATGCTTGACACAAATTGAACTAAGGCTATAGTGAAGCTTGATTAGCTCCTTTTCTACCAGGTAATGAGTTCTACTTGACCACGAACTATTACCTACTTCACTAAATCAATGTTTTTTTTTTCTTTAATGGGAAAAATGAACTGGTTGGAAAGTTAAACTAGTGTACAAGGATAAATAACACCACAAATTAACATAAAGCAATATTCAAATGGCTGTGGTAGAACTGAAAACAAATTGTAGCAAATATGTTTTTTTAAACTCCCACACTCACTGATGTCATCAAAAGATGGTAATATTTTCAATGTTATTTATCCTTTATTTTACAATATTATATAAATAAACATCGTATACAAAATGCAAACGATTAAAAACACAGGTCACTGACTCATATTAGCTTACATTATATACAATTTGGGTTATATTTGCTCCCAGGAATTAACAAGTACTGTTAACAATCTACTGTCTATCTGAGAAGTTTTAAAATGAAAATAGCTCCTCTTTCCATACATTCACCATCATTCAAGCTTTCTGAATGAAGTAAAGGACTTACCTAAATCAATTTTATTCACACAAAAAATAGCGCAACTAAACTTTCATTTGGAAATATAATTTGAGATGTGACATGCTAGTCAAGGGAACAGTCTGTTCTACTTCATGAAGACATTATTTTAACGTAGCCCAATAGACTCTGGCAGCAACAACAACAAATAGCGCAACTAAACTTTTATTTGGAAATATAATTTGAGATGTCACATGCTAGTCAAGGGAAGAGTGTGTTCTACTTCATAAAGACATTATTTTAATGTAGCCCAATAGACTCTGGAAGCAACAACAACAAATAGTGCAACTAAACTTTCATTTGGAAATATAATTTGAGATGTGACATGCTAGTCAAGGGAAGAGTCTGTTCTACTTCATGAAGACATTATTTTAACGTAGCCCAATAGATTTGAAATGTGACATGCTAGTCAAGGGAAGAGTCTGTTCTACTTCATGAAGACATTATTTTAACGTAGCCCAATAGACTCTGGCAGCAACAACAACAATTAAAAATGGTTGTCCCATGGTAGATACTGCTGTAGGGAAGTGAAGTGTTAGAAACATCACTGTAATAGGTCCAGCATCAAGAAGGAGGGGGGGAGGGAGTCAAGTCTCTTCCTTGCTGCCTTTTCCTTCCCTAACTCAAGAGGGGGGGGGGGGTGGCCAAGTCTCTTCCTTGCTGCCTTTTCCTTCCCTAACTCAAGAGGTGGGGGGGGGGGGTCAAGTCTCTTCCTGGCTGCCTTTTCCTTCCCTAAATCAAGTGGTGGGGAAGGGGGGGCCAAGTCTCTCCCTTGCTGCCTTTTCCTTCCCTAACTCAAGAGGTGGGGGGGGGGTGGTCAAGTCTCTTCCTTGCTGCCTTTTCCTTCCCTAACTCAAGAGGTGGGGGGGGGGGGGGGCCAAGTCTCTTCCTTGCTGCCTTTTCCTTCCCTAACTCAAGAGGTGGGGGGGTGGTCACGTCTCTTCCTTGCTGCCTTTTCCTTCCCTAACTCAAGAGGTGGGGGGGGGGTGGCCAAGTCTCTTCCGTGCTGCCTTTTCCTTCCCTAATTCAAGAGGTGGGGGGTGGGGGTGGCCAAGTCTCTTCCTCACTGCCTTTTCCTTCCCTAACTCAAGAGGTGGGGGGGGGGGAGGGGGGGGGGTGGCCAAGTCTCTTCCTTGCTGCCTTTTCCTTCCCTAACTCAAGAGGTGGGGGTGGCCAAGTTTCTTCCTTGCTGCCTTTTCCTTCCCTAACTCAAGAGCAAAGTCAGGCACCCATACAAAATAAAATTAGGTCTTCATGATACTTTCAATGTCTACTGTAAAATCTAATCTCAAATTTTAAAGAAAAAAGCACTGTCTGTCCTGCAAGCTCTCAAGGGTGGTAAACTCCCGCATCTGAGAAATGAACTAAACAAGGTAGCTGCCAAAAAGAGAACCATACTTCAGTGGGTACCATCTCACTGTGGTGTACCCGGAAATGAAAAGGCAGATAAACTTGCAAAAAAGGGAGGAGAATGTGAACAAGAAGATAATGAAGTCACATATTTTGAGAAAAAGAGAGCTATCCAGACTATCAGAAGAGAACAGAACCAACCCAAAGACGACTATCACACTCTTGACTAGCAGGGACAGATAACTATTTTTCGCCTCAGGACAGGGCATAACAAACTGAATAAACACATGCACAAGCTACGATTGTCTGCTTCACCACTGTGCACATGTGGATTAAATGAACAAACTGCTGAGCATGTTCTACAGGATTGTCCTCTGTATGAGCAGTTAAGAAAGATATACTGGCCCAATGACTCAACACTAAACTCAAAGCTATATGGAGCTAAAGAGGAACTTCAAACAACAGTCGAATTCATCATGAGAACTCGTCTGACGGTGTAAAAATCAAAGATGCGATCGCAAGAAGAAGAAGAAGCAGAAGAAAAGAAAAAAAAACAGCTGATTCATCTTGTCTAAACATTTCTCAAAGACAACATGTTATATATTAATTACACCTTATAAACTATTAATTGTATGGACCTAACACCATATTCCCAATATGCATCCAATGGGCATGTACAGGATCCATTACCATTCCATATACTATTAATTACACCTTATATACTATTAACTCTTACTATACGGGAGCTAAAACCGCGTTTTTACGCGCTAGTTTAGCTATCGTTACCGTCGCGCGCCACTTGAACTGGCGAGCCGTAAAATTGGTACTAAACCCGCGCCACTTCACGGGGCTTGCCGGATACTAAGAGTTAATAACACCTTGTTTAGCCACCAAGGAAATTCCTCTAAATCAGAGCTTATTTGTTGCTGTAAACTCTGGTAAATGTAAAAGGGCCAGCTGGCTTGTCTTTATCATTCTGATGCCATGTGACCCCATTTATGCAGCAGTTTAGCTGCAGGAATCAGCGTTTTCTAAACAATGTGTGTATAATCCCCTCAGAAATATGCTGTTTACAATACGTGTTGCAATCTCACAAAATCGATAATATCTTGACATTCTGATATATTGAAAGATTTGTATTGCAAGAAAGGTATTTTAAGGACTCTTGTAACAGTGAAAAAAATACCAAAATATAAACATTAGTGAAACGTTATGCATGTCTGAGGATAGTATACAGAACATGTTAAATACAGAGAAAATCAACTTTAATTTTTGGCACAACACTAATGTTTCTGAATAGATTGGTGCATATTAAATGAATCCAGGATCTTTTTTTACAAATTTATCCTACATCGACAGCAGAAACTTTATATAATACAAACATCTAACAACTAACATCAGTAGCTAAATTAAACAATTGAATGGAAAAAAAAAAAAACACACAAATAGTAATACGCCTTACAAGGAGAAAGGACAAGAAAAACCTACGTTGCGGCCACAAGGCCTTCGTCAGGGACAGACAAACAAGAGATAGGAGGGAAAGATAATGAGAATTAAGTAGAGAACATGAAACTATACAAAAAAGAGAAAAAAACCTCCCTTATGTCCAGTCACATGGTGAAGCAAGATGGCTGCCACTAAACTGGAAAGCGGAAGTCGATAGTACATTAAAAACAAAAAAATTAGAAATAATGAAAACAAGGACTGGAAAAGAGTGAGGGAAAGAAAAAAAAAAGAAAAAAATTTTTATTAAGAAAAAATAAATAAATAAATTTTTTTTAAAAATAAGAAAAAATGTAAACTGAGGGAAAAGCGACTTAAAAAAAAAAAGAAAAGAATGGGTGATCGTATCAAAGTAGAAAGTCATAATACAACTGGGGCTAGATAGAGAAAGGCATCTCAGACAAAAGAATGTTGGGTATTCAAACCGTGTGGTTTAACACTTTGCTGACCAAATTCGACGATAGTCGAATTTCCGGTTGAAACCCTTGCTGACCAGATTCGACGAAAGTCGAATTAGTAACTCTACCAACGCAACAGACAGCCGTATCGATAGTTTTACGAAACAAGCCTCATCCGGGTATTTTTAACATTCCAAAATGGCTGCGCCCATGAATGATATCGTGAATCGCTGTTTATAGCAGAGTTTTTATTAAAATTTCATTATTTTTAGTACAAGAGCCCATTCTTTGTTTTCATCATGTGTGATGATGAAAACCAGACTTATAACAGAGATGATTCTGACTCTGGCAGCGAATCTGGGGCCGAAAGTGATATCTCATGGCTAAGTAGAGATGTATCACTCAATCGTAACCCAACTGATAGCAGCGATAACGAATTTGGATTAGATGAAGGTGATGTAGGTACATCTGAAGCAGGAGATGGGCGTGGCACAAGAGACCACAGCAAGACTGCACATCAAAATAATCTGTGGAGATGGAGAAAGCTTGCTCAAAACGAACTTGTTGAGCTTGACATGCTTCCTTCATATGAAGAACAACAAGCTGTCACGGCAGACACAACTGACTATATGTCAACTGATTTTTTCAAACTTTTTTTCCCCGACACTGCCATAGATCTGATCACTGACGAAGTGAATAGGTACGGAGAAAATCACCTCTCTCAGTACACAGGAAATGCTAAGTACAAGAAACGTACTTGGGATAAAACTGATGCAGTTGAAATTTCTGCATTCATAGGCCTTCAGATTGGTATGGGAATGTGTTGCAAACCAGCAGTCTCAGACTACTGGTGTAAGAATTTTTGGTTGAATGATACACCATATTCGAGGGTCATGAGTCGGAACAGATACCAACAGCTCCACAGAAATCTCCATTTTAATAATAATGATAACAGAATTGAGAGGGGGCAGCCTGGGTATGACCCTTACTGGATATTATTTTGCCTACATATAAGCAACACTACACACCTGGGCGGGAGTTGTCAATAGATGAATCGATGGTGAGGTTCAAGGGTAGAATATATTTCAAGCAATACCTGCCAGCAAAACCCACAAAGTGGGGATTCAAAGTATTTGTACTCACTGATGCTAAAACACAATACTGCCTGAAATTGAAAATTTATACTGGTAAGGCAAATGATGAAGGTTCTGTTGGGGCAACTTCCAGGGTTGTGAAAGATCTTCTTGATGGATATGGCAACAAAGGACATATTCTCTACTGCGACAGCTTTTATTCAGCCCCAGCTTTATTTCAAGAGCTGAAAGAAATTCAGATTGGTGCATGTGGAACAGTAGCTGAGAATAGGAAGCATTTTCCTGAAGCACTGAAGAAAAAGCAACTCAAATTGAAAAAGGCAGATCATCCTGTGTTTTGTGCCACAGAAGATAAAGGCATGTTGGCAGTTACCTGGCATGACACAAAAAGAGTTAACCTTTTATCTACTGTTCACTCCAATGATGTTATGGACAAGACAGTTAGAAAACGAGGAATACCTGAGGGCAGAACAATTCAGAAGCCAGTGCTAGCAGAAAAATACAACAAAAGTATGGGAGGTGTCGACCACTTCGGCTAACTGGGTGCAAGCTATCCCTACCCACACAGATCATATAAATGGTACCTGCCATTATATCATTTCTTAGTTGAAACTGCCCTGGTTAATGGGCACATAACCTACAACAATGCCAACTCTACAAAAAAGATCACAGCAAAGAAGTTCAGGCAGGATGTCAGTCTCGCTCTTATTGAACCTGCTATTCTTCGACGCAATGTGACACCTTCAAAACCACAAGTCACAACAACACGACTTACTGAGCGCCACTTCATTGATAAATATGAAAGGGCAAGGTACAAACCAGACTGTAAAGTGTGTAAGGCTGCAGGGAAAAGAAGCCAGACTGTCATGTACTGCCCAGATTGCAATGTACCTCTATGCACGATACCGTGCTTCAAATTATACCACACAGTCGAGGATTATCAACGATCCAGACAAAGACTCTTGCAGAGGCCTACAGCTACAACTTCAACCCCAGTTAATGAAGGAAGCAGCTCAGACTCCAACTAGAGGTATGTAAGTATTCAAAACATTCACAAACACTCATTGTCAGATGCCGCAGACACAGAATACACTCAAAAAAGACAATACAAAAATTAAATATTCACAATTTTTATGAGCCTTTTATGTTGAAATACATGGTTATTAATAAATCAGTACATCAATTAAGATTATTTTCTTCATTGCCATCAATGTCCCTAACATTTTATTGCACTGACATCAAACAAATTCACTAAACACTGGAAAAATATCATGGTTTTAAAACATCTCCTGAAATTTCTATAAATAGCCACACAAATTCAAGATGGCCGCCATGATCATGTGACCAATTTGCATGAAATATATTTTTATAGATGTAGCAACCATTCATAATAATAATAAATTCTTTAAGCACCAAACACGGCGCATAAGGCAGAAACCAGTGCTCTCCAGGTTGTTCGTTGTGACGCCACTCCTCTTAGCTCTTGCACATTATTTAGGCCCAACGTTCTTCCTTCTCTTATTATTGTTCTTCTGAGTGTTTCTTTTGGTCTTCCTTTTTTCCTCTTACCCTCAGGAACCCAAGTGAGCGCCTGTAGTGGTATTCTGTTGTTTTGCATTCGTAGGACATGACCGATATATGACCATCGTCTTTTCCTTATATAGTCGGAGACATATTTCTGCCTAGAGTCTTCTCTCTATTTGTCGATTAGTCTTGAATTCTTTCCAACTGATGTTCATGAGTTTTCTAAGACATTTGTTCTCGAATGTATTCAGCTTGTTCTCCAATGATTTTTGTTATTTTCCAACTCTCACAGCCGTATGTTAACACTGAGATAACATTTGAATTAAACAGACGAAGCTTGGTATGTATATTCAATGATCGTAATTTCCAAATGTTAGATAATCTATTGAAGGCGCTAGCTGCCAAAGCAATTCTAGTATGGATTTCTCTTGTTGTGTCACCATCCTGAGTCATTTTACTGCCTAAATAATTGAAACTTTCAACTTTCTGTAGTTTTTCCCCCGTTCAAGATGATATCAAAGGTCTCGTTAGAAAAGTTCATAGCTTTAGTTTTAGAGGCATTTATTTGGAGACCTATTTTAACCGAGAGATGACACAAATTATTTATTGCTTCTTGGGATTGTCTTGGTGTTGAACTTAAGAATGCTACATCATCTGCGAAATCCAGGTCCCCCAGGAATTTTCCATTTGTCCATTTTATACCCAATTGTTCATTGTGGGTATAGTTTTTCATAACCCAATCAATAGCTATTCCAAAAAGTAGTGGTGACATAATACAGCCTTGTTTAACCCCTGTTTCTACTGTAAACCATTCTGTATTCCCTTTATTTGTTCTAACACAACATCTTGCATTGTCATATAGCGCTTTGATTATATTCACATATTTTGTTGGAAAACCATAGATTGTAAGTATCTTCCACAATGATGGGCGGTGTAGACTATCAAAGGCTTTTTGAAAATCGACGAAGGTGATAATAAGTGGCGATTGCCTTTCTACTGATTCTTCTATAATTGTTCTTAGTGTGAATATTTGATCAATACATGATCGTTTCGGCCTGAAACCCGCTTGTTCTTCTCTGATCTTTTCGTCAGCATGCAATTTAAGTCTTTCTAACATCATGCAACATAATAATTTTCCAGGTACTGATAATAGAGATATACCACGCCAGTTATTACAGTCTGATAGATCACCTTTCTTCGGTAACTTTACAATAATACTGTCTTTCCATTGTTGTGGTGGTTGTTCTTCTCTCCATACTTCATTTATAATATCTAAAATTCTCAAGAGGTTGTTGTCATTAACTGCTTTAATCATTTCCCCTGAAATTTCGTCAACTCCAGCAGCTTAAAAATTTTTTAATCTTTTAACGGCTTGTTTGATCTCGTCCAGCGTGAATTCATCGCAAGTTATTGGCAAGGTGGTTGTGAGTGTTTCATTATTAAAATCAGGTGTTACTGTTGGTGGTGGTCTGTTTAGCACCTCCATGAAGTGCTCAGCCCATCTCTTCATTTGTTCTTTTTCTGTTGGTATTGAATTCCCTAATTTACCTTTAACAGGTGTTTCCATAGCAGTAGGCTGGTGACATAGTTGTTTTGTAATTTGATAAAGGCACCTACTATTACCAGTTCTTGCAGCATTTTCAGCTTCTACGGCCAGTTCATTGATGAAATGTCTTTTATCTCTTCGAGTTTTTGTCTTCACTTCTTTATTTAACAAGTTATAAGATAGTTTGCAAGATTCAACTGCATTATGTGTACTTGCCGCTAGTAGTTTAAGTTTTGCTGTTTTCCTTTCTTGTATTTTATCCCAAGTATCTTCATAATGGCGCTCTGAAAATTTCAAAACCCTATGTCTGTTTTTCAATTTTTTATGAATTTAAAACAAAACCAGTTATTTTTAAAGAAATCGGCAAACAAACTTGGTAATGGGAGACATTAATGCACTGGATTGCTGGTTAATCGTTAAATCAGTACGTCAATTAAGATTATTTTCTTCATTGCCATCAATGTCCCTAACATTTTATTGCACTGACATCGAACAAATTCACTAAACACTGGAAAAATATCATGGTTTTAAAACATCTCCTGAAATTTCTATAAATAGCCACATAAATTCAAGATGGCCACCATGATCATGTGACCAATTTGCATGAAATATAATTTTTCAGATGTAGCAACCATTCATAGTGGCGCTCTGAAAATTTCAAAACCCTATGTCTGTTTTTCAATTTTTTATGAATTTAAAAAAAAAACGAGTTATTTTTAAAGAAATCTGCAAACACCCTTGGTAATGGGAGACATTAATGCTCCGGATCGCTGGTCAGCAAAGTGTTAAGGCAACCCATAAGATGGATGAGGCGTTGTTCCTGGCGAAACCGACTGTTGGCGTCTGAGGAACAGGATCTGATGGCTGTCACCTGGATGTCAGTGGCACCGTGGTGGTCAGGGCCATTGAAGTGCATGGCCACAGGTGTGGATTTAAACTGAGAGATGTCGTGGAGGTGTCTGCAGAATCAGTCGCCCAGTCGTGTGCCTGTTTGGCTGGTGTAAGTAATGGTGCAATGTTTGCATATAATAGCATAAATGACGTTGCGTGACTCACATGTGAAGCCATGGGTGATGGTGAACTTGGCATTAGGGAACGAGACTGAACGTGTTTCGATTACATACTGACATGTCTTACATCATGTACGGTTACATGGCTTCGTCCCAAAGTGGCCATCGTTGAAGGTTTTCAAACGGCTGTGGACTAGGAGATCCCTCAAATTTTTATTCCGTCTATATGCCAGCAAGGGTGGCTCACTAAACACTTCCCGCGCCGCTGGGTCAGCTTGTAGGCTAGGTAGGTGACGATACAGGATCCTTTTGACAGCAGTGCTGTGAGGGTGATAGGTCATTATTAACTTGACTCTATCAGAGGAGGTTTTTTGGCGGGGTTTGAGGGCCTCTAGACATGAGATAGAAAGAACACGCTGTAAGGCAGAGGTAAGAAAATCCTCTGTATACTGTCTGTTACGGAAGAAGTCCAACATTTCTTGTGCTCGGCATAGAAAGTTGTCGTCATCTTGGCATAACCGACGGAGGCGGAGAAGTTGTGAGAAAGGCAAGGAGTCACGACAAGCCGGAGGATGAGAGGAAGTATAAAGGAGGTAACTGTGTGCATTGGTGGGTTTGTAGTACACTAAAGTGGTGAGGTGGGGGAGGGGGGGGGGGAGGGATGGTGACAACAATGTCAAGGAAATTAACAGAGACAGTGGAGATGTGAGAGGTGAATTGGATCGCAGGGTGGAAGTTGTTAATGAAGTTAATGAACCTAGATAGGTCAACCTCTGGCATATCAGTGAGACCTATGCCATCATCTATGTATCTAAGATACAACAATGAAAAAGGTCCAGGATACTGCTGCCACACCTGATACTCCAGGTAGCCCATGAAGAGGCAGGCATAACTGGGACCCATCTTGGTGCCCATGGCAACTCCACTGACTTGGTCAAAGAACTGTCCATTGAACTCAAAGGAATTGAGTCAAAGGACAAGTTTTGCAAGGCGCAGGAGAGTCTCTGTAGCAATAGAGGGGTGCGTGCGCTGGTCCCGGAAAAACCAGAGAGCTCGGAGACCATCAGAGTGAGGAATAGAAGTGTAAAGCGAGCAAACATCTAACAAAAATAAACGGTAGGTACAGTCTGGGGAAAGCTGGATAGAGGAAAAAGTAGTAAGAGCATGGTTTGTGTCCTTTAAGAAGGAAGGAAGCTGCTCTACAATAGGCTGGAAGATGCCGTCGAGGAAGTCTGATATATGTTCAGTAGGGCAGGCACACGCAGAGACAATGGGTCTCCCAGGGTTGGAGGGTTTATGAATTTTGGGAAGCATATAAAACACAGGCTTGCCCAGACAACTATTATCAATACGGAGATGAGAAGCGCTAGAAGGTAAGGACTTGTTAGCGATAAGACTTTTGATGGTGTCATGGACAACACGATTGTTGAGGACTGTCGCATCATTGTCACGGCGCTGGTAGAATGAGATGTTGGTGAGCTGCTTATTACCTTATTGGAGGTACAGGTCCTTGCGCCATACCACAATGGCACCTCCTTTGTCTGCCGGTTTGATAACAATGTCATCTCTGCGGCGGAGCTTCGAGAGGGCATGGGACTCATCAGAAGAAAGGTTGGACTAACGCAGGCATTGAGGTTGGAGTTGCTGAATGTCATGGAGGGTATTCTGAATATATAAATCCAGAGCGTGGGAAACCCCAGGTGAGGGTGAACAATTCTTATTCTTGGGAGGAGCGAAGCATGCAAAGGCATCATCTGATTCAGCCTGCGATCTCTGAGGACCATCATTGTTGCGGAAATGGAACTGAAGTTGCAGACGGCAATGAAACCGATGAAACATCTTGGAGGAGATTGTACTGATCAGAGGATGGTTGAAGAGGGACAAAGTGCAAGCCCTTGCTGAGGACCGAAAGCTCACCCTCAGAGAGGGCAAGATCAGAGGGAATACAAACAACCTGGGAACGAGATGGAGTAGAGGAGGCAGGGACAGTATCAGGGGTAGGACAGAGGCAGGAAAGTTTGTCCTTTTTCTGGGCTGATAAAAAATCATACAGTTGCCAGTTGAGGGTATGGATAATGATGCGGATAATGGGGAAGGCAGGAAAGTAGCTGGAGGTGAGACTACGTAAGCGAAGTAGAAGCTGAGACTGCTGAGCACTGATATCTGCCAGGAGGCGGGAATGAATAGCTGCGACAGCCCGCATTCACTGGAACCCACATGTGGTCTCGATTTTAAAAAAAATATTTAATTCAATTTTTTTTTATTTATTTATTTTAATTATTTATTTTTCTTTATTTTTTTGGTGTGCGTGTGTGTGTGGTCTCACTCGATTTGCCACTATGCCTTCACTGAAACACTTCATTAATTCACCTCGGTCTTCTATAACCACCTCCTTCAGCCTCTTACCACCTGATATATCTCGCACTGCTATTGATTTTGCATTTGCTACATTCAAGAAAACTAGAGATTGATAAGCATCATTACCCTTAGATGCAAGAAATGTATGCCAAGCATTTACATCCTGTGTCAACAGTTCAGTGTCTTACTATAACTTTTTTTTATCTCTTTCATAATTGTCTCCATTTCCCTTCTCCGTGTGTTTTTTAGTCTCTCTCTTTCTCTCTGTCTGTATATCAATAAATAAAAATAAATGTACATATGTACACGGTCATACTACATATGTACATTTATTTTTATTTATTGATATACAGACAGAGAGAAAGAGAGAGACTAAAAAACACACGGAGAAGGGAAATGGAGACAATTATGAAAGAGATAAAAAAAAGTTATAGTAGTAAGACACTGAACTGTTGACACAGGATGTAAATGCTTGGCATACAATTCTTGCATCTAAGGGTAATGATGCTTATCAATGTGTCAACAACAACAAAAAACAGTATAATATTTATAGTAGATAACTCAAACCGCCCGTTTTTACCGCTAAATATTCAGTTAATTTGCTCAAAGTTGGCATTTTGACAAGTTACACAACATGCCCAATTTTTCAAATATTCAAAATTGCATAACTTTTGAACAAATTCACCTAGGGCACTAAATCTGGTACCGAAATGCTTAAAATGAAAAGATCTACCCATCTACATATGTTATTAACAGAAATATATAATTTTAAAATTCAGTTTGGAGTACCTATTTAAAGCACCATATACAGAAAATTCTGCTCCACAAACATCTCATTTCTAAGGTTTATTTCCTGTATGTGTCCTTATGTGCTTCTTTAAAGCACCATATACAGAAAATTCTGCCCCACACACATCACATTTATATGATTTCACTCCTGTATGTGTCCTTTTGTGACTCTTTAAAGTACTATTTACAGAAAATCCTCTTCCACAAACATCACATTTATGAGGTTTCACTCCTGTGTGTGTCCTTTTGTGTTTCTTTAAAGTACCGTTTTGAGAAAATTCTGCTCCACATACATCACATATATAAGATTTCTCTCCTGTATGTGTCCTTTTGTGATTCTTTAAAGTATTATATCTAGAAAATTCTGCTTCACAAACATTACATTTATAAGGGGTCTCTCCTGTATGCATCCTTTTGTGATCCATTAAAGTACTATTTCTAGAAAATTCTGCCCCACAAACATCACATTTATAATGTTTCACTCCTGTATGTGTCCTTTTGTGGTTCTTTAAAGTACTGTTTTGAGAAAATTCTGCTCCACAAACATCACATAAATAAGGTTTCTCTCCTGTATGTGTCCTTTTGTGCTTCCTTAAAGTACTATTTCTAGAAAATTCTGCCCCACAAACATCACATTTATAAGGGGTCTCTCCTGTATGCATCCTTTTGTGATCCATTAAAGTCCTATTTTCAGAAAATCCTCTTCCACAAACATCACATTTATAAGGTTTCACTCCTGTATGTGTGCTTTTGTGCTTCTTTAAAGTACTATTTCTAGAAAATTCTGCTCCACAAACATCACATTTATAAGGTTTCTCTCCTGTGTGTGTCCTTTTGTGATTCTTTAAATTACTATTTCTAGAAAATTCTGCTCCACAAACATCACATTTACAAGGTTTCTCTCCTGTGTGTGTCCTTTTGTGATCCATTAAAGTCTTATTTTCAGAAAATCCTCTTCCACAAACATCACATTTATAAGGTTTCTCTCCTGTATGTGTCCTTTTGTGCTTCTTTAAATTACTGTTTTTATAAAACTCTGCTCCACAAACATCACATTTATAAGGTTTCTCTCCTGTATGTGTCATTTTGTGATTCTTTAAACTACTATTTCTAGAAAATTCTGCTCCACAAACATCACATTTATGTTTCTCTCCTGTGTGTGTCCTTTTGTGATTCTTTAAATGACTATTAATGGAAAATTCTGCTCCACAAACATCACATTTATAAGGTTTCTCTCCTGTGTGTGTCCTTTTGTGATTCTTTAAATGACTATTAATGGAAAATTCTGCTCCACAAACATCACATTTATAAGGTTTCTCTCCTGTGTGTATCCTTTTGTGATTCTTTAAATGACTATTAATGGAAAATTCTGCTCCACAAACATCACATTTATAAGGTTTCTCTCCTGTATGTGTCCTTTTATGATTCTTTAAATGACTATTAATGGAAAATCCTCTTCCACAAACATCACACTTATAAGGTTTCTCCCTTGTATGTATCAATATGTTTCTCGTTAAACAACTATTTACAACAAAATCTGATTTTTCTTCTGTATGATTTCTTTTGTGCCATTTTAAATTAGAATCTTGAGCAAACTCTTTACCACAAACATCACACTTATAAGATTTTTCTACAGTAGGTTTATTACACGTGTAACGTTTTTCATTTGTATTTGTCATTTTATGATCACTTTGAGAAAATTCTTCTCTACAAACAAATTTGTAATGCGACTTGCCATTATGCTGCATTATGGGTTTCTTTAAATAATCATTCTTAGAAAACCTTCTATAAACATCACACTTGTTAGGGATCTCTTCTTTATGCTGCATTATATGTGCCTTTAGAAAACCAAAATGAGTAAACCCCATACCACAGAGATCACACTTATAATGCTTCTGTGCTGTGCGTATTCTTTCTTGTTGCCAAAGACTAGATTGTGTAGCTAATTCTACATTACCAATATTATTTATATAACACTTTTCTCTCATATGTGAAAGATCATGTTCACCACTGTCACCTTTTTTGTCAAACTGTTTTCCACAAACATTACAGCCGAAGTATTTCTTTTTAGTACCTATTATTATTTCATCTGATTGTACACTGCAACATAATTTAAAACCTTCATTACTTCCACTGTTGAGAGTATATTCCTTATAGACTGTTATTGATTCCCTGGAACAGTTTTCATTTTGTATGGCTGCAGTTTGGGGAGACTCATTCAAGTCTACAGCCATTATCTCAGAGTCTGTCAAATTCAGTGATAGTGCCTCACTCAGTCTTGACTTGATGTTATTGTCTGTATTCAGTGCTGCAGCTGCAGAACTTATTTTCATCTCATTCAAAACTTTTTTGGTGAATTTTGGCAACACTTCAAGGAATGCAGCATTCTGCATTGGTTCACTCTTTATAAAATTGTTCATAATTTTCACATCTGAAATATCAACACTAGAATGTAGACGGGAGCCCTGGTTACTGGAATGATCACCTGAAATTCATTGAATAAAAAATAATGAAAAACCTTCAGATAATTATGCCATGCACATAAAATGTTAATTCTTTATGTTTTATAGTTTTATATTAGGCATGTATTAAATGTCATACAACTTTAAGAATGATTTAGAAGCGGTGTTTGTTTCTGACTGATTTGTGAATAAAGGCATGTCAGTGAGTATCACAGGAATGTACAGGCAAGCACCAGTTTATAAAAGTCTGTAGCTTTTTGGTTGTTGTTTTTGTTGTTCTCCATGTTTCAGAGCCATACAATAGGACTGACTTGACATTTGAGGTGAAGATTCTTATTTTCGTGTTGGATTTGATTTCTCTAGTTCTCCACATGTTTCCCAATGCAATGAAAGCTCCTCTTGCTTTTTGTATTCTTATTTTTATATTACTGTCTGTCCCTCCAACTTTGTCTATATTACTGCCAAGAAAAAAAAGTTGCAAACTAGTGTAAAAATTATCAAAAAATAACCTTGATGAATATGAGACTATATAATTACATCATAAGCAAATGGGGAACCTTGGGTATCCTTGCCAAGGTAACTTTAAAATCATATGTATATACTGTTTCAGCCTCAGCAAGGATCTATAATGTCATTCCTCAGTTAGTTGGCTTAATGTAGGATACCTGCCTTTATTATGTACCATCCATTAATTAGTGCCAAAAGTCAGGAAAAGACATTGACTGATGATATAGACCAGAAATTCAACACCATTTCAACAATATATAAGGAAAGCAGCAAATCATGCTTGGGATTCCAGGAAAGGAAGAAGCAAGACTGGATAACACCAGAAACATTAAACACCATAACGATGAGAAAGGAAATGAAAATAAAGAAAACAGAAGCGAAGTACCCCAGGTTAAAGCAACCATATAGCGAACAGTACAATCAGCTGGACAAGGAAGTTAAACGCCAAACCCGAGCCAACAAAAGGAATTTCCTAGATGATCTTGCAAGACAGGCAGAAGAGGCAGCACTGAGAAATGAACAAAGCACAATATACAAAATAACTAAATTCATCAGCTGGAAATGAGTTGCAAACAATATTACATTAGTAAGAGATAAGCATGGAAATCTCATCACGACAGAAGAGGGACAGGAAACAAGATGGGCAGAGCATTTCAGAGAAACTCTGAACAAGGAACCTCCAGAGACACAACTGAATGTTCCTGAGGCTGAAAATGATCTAGATGTTAATACAGACAATCCACGAAAAGAAGAAAACATCACAGCAATCAAAGGGTTAAAGAATGGAAAAGCTCCAGTGTTACGTCCTTTTTCACCCTGGCTATTTTAAGGGTGTAGGACTTAACAGTATTGTGTGTTGATACAAGTCTAACTGTTATTAAAAGGATATGCATCAGTGTAATTAAGTATGGTTAATAATGTTTAAATTAGTTGTGCACGAAAGAGCACATATTTGGTGCAGTATTAAATTGAAGGGGTTGCTTATGATTTTTGATGACGTAGTGAGGAGAGATTCAAGATGTCAGCCAGACCTGTCAGAGGTTGGTCTGTATTGTTCATAGCCCCAGTCTATGGGTATACGTTTATATTGTATTAATTACCTTCCAGGAGGAAGTGTTGGCAACTTCTCTTCTACCGTAAGTGAATGCTGCATGCATGTGGTATAATGCTAGTATCGTTTAGTCAGGGCTTCGGCGATGTCATATTCCGCTGCTAGTGTGGACTAAACTGATGATTTTATTATTGAAGTTTTTACTGATAGCCTGACAGTCTTGAATATGTGTCTTGGAAAGAGGAAGTTCATGTACGTAAGAAATATATATATATATAATACACTTGCCGTCAAAATGAACTACGGCAGGTTATGGGAGGTCAATTAAGTTTATTACTATGGATGATGAATACGCACTGTTTGTTTAATATGATGCCTTCCTTTTGACCTACTATGGATGTCTCAAATATATTGTTTATGAGGCCAACCAAAAATGGGACATTAATTGATATTAATGTTCCACGTATTTAGTACCATTGGCCATAACATTTATTGCCACCCTTGAGAGGTCAGCTGTTATCTAGTATGTCAATCAAGTACATGATCAATATATATTAATGCTATGCACCATGATGTTCCAATATGATTTGATACATGATTGATGATGCCTGCTGTGACCATGATTGAAGTTGTTGCATGTACAAATAAATTGTGTCGTCTACGTTGATCCATGAGTCCAGTGTACCTTACTAACTGTTGGTCAGTTTGATGACACATCTTGTCAGTGTTGTTGTCGTCATCACCACTGACACATCAGCTCTCGAACCACATCAATATTCATTCGCGTTATTGAAGTTGTTGGCTACCTGTAAGCCCGACCAAAGCTGATAATAATTAAATAAGCAATAATCAGAACATTAGCTAACCGAACCAAAATATAACCATCACAACAGTTGGTAGTCTCCAGAAAGAAAAGAGAGGCTACAATTGGTGGGCCATATTATGGGGATCAAAGCGAACTCCAATGAAGAATCGTTTGAAAAACCGAAAAAATAGTTCGATCTTTCAAGGCGACTGTTAAGTCATAATTTGTTAGTAGGAGTTAAGTGTTAAGGATTTTTATGTACAGGGCTGTTTTTTCTAGTAAACACGTTTAAAGTAGTGAGTTGTTTTGTTATTTGGGTACTTTGTTTACGACATGTTTGGAACATAGCTCAACTGAAGCTCAGGTGTAGTCTTTAAAATAAAGAAACTGTGCTAATGTTCTTAGTAGTAGTTTCGGGGGAGATACGGATGAGATGAGCTCAGTTCTCAAGCAATTAGTTCGCACATGAGCGATTTTTACTGAGTTGTACTGAGAGACTGTGATCTCGGGTTAGTGTGTTCCTGGCAGAGCTTCGAGATGGTTGTTCTGTCTCGTTAGTGTGATCAGAAGATATTATTGAAGAGAATATATTTCTGAAGTGAATATAGAGTATATTATTGAAGGGAAGAGTTTTTTTTTCCCAAGATTTATTATTCCAATGCCATGGATTATGTTGGTTCATTGATGTACCTAGTATTATGATGTATGCAATTCCTTTCCTGATGGATTTGTACTTACACAATTTATTATTCTAACGCCATGGATTACGTTAGCTCATATGTACTGTATTGTGAGTTGCGGTGTATGCAACCAATCTCTGGATATTTAAGAGATGCTGTGATTTACGGTGTTCTGCAATCTATTTGCCATGGATTTTTGTATGCCATTATAACTTGTGACAGTGTGCTGTTGCTGATGTCTACGTTACTGTGTCAATAAACTGTATACTGTGAGTTGAGAACCATTGGTCTTACCCGTTGGTTTATTGCTAACTATCGTTACTGTGGTGTGGATGATTGCAACTTAAAGTACCCATGACATTCGCCCATATCTATACCTATATACACACCTGTCGGCCACCTGTAAGCCTGACCAAGGCTGATTGTATTTATCAGCGATTATATTAACTTTGCCTAACCGTGCCACCCTTACTCACGGAAGAATCTACATATTAACATAAGTGATATATTAACATTCTACAAAGAAACACACAGTAACATAAGTGATGGCCTGTGTGGCCTGTTATAGAGAACTTATATTAACATAAGTGTCTGCTGATGCTGTTATGGAAAATAGATCCGGTAACATAAGTGGTCGCCAGTGATATGGGGTGTGTTTAACATAAGTTGCCAAAAACTAGAACTACAAGGAGGTCAAGTCAAGATTTACAGTGTTGCCAGGTCTAGTTTTTGTGTCCAAGTTTCAAGTAGATGTCATGCAGTACTTGTCAAGGACCTGAAAAGTGAGGAGTTCCAGTAACTATCAATGTTGGATTTCTACAGACTGTGTGATACCCAATGCCCATCAGTTTGTCGCGAAGGCCGGGAGTTCTCTTTTTTTAAGATAAGTGGTTTTTTGTTTGTAAACTGTGCCACTGTATGTGTTAACAAGCCTTCCTCTATTATATGCATTACCTGTTCTATTTAGTGTTTTATGTTCTATGTTCCATGTTTAAGCGGGTTTGGTTGGGAGGTGACTTACGATAGGAAACATCCCAGTTCATCCAGGGCCTACGTAAGTGTTCTTTAGGGACACATTTTGCGGATTTCCCGCAGTGGAAATTTCCAGCAAATTTTTGCTGAAGCATCTCAGTCCACTGTGTTTGGTAATCTGTGACAGTAACTGTTTAGGTGTGACCAACTGTCTTATTGTCGTTGTCGTAGTATTTTTTTTTCTGTGCCTTAGTTTATTGATTAATTTGTTTGTGATTGTCTTCCTCTATCTTGCTATCTTTACTTTATATACACATTTTTTGTTTATACACTGTGCTGTTGCTTGTCTTGTCACTCTTTTTGCAGTGTCATTGCATTCTTTGCAATATTTTTTCTTTAGTTTTGCTTTCCTGTTTATTTGATTCTGCGGTGTCATTTGTTCTTTATATTTTGTCTTTGTCACTCTTGTTTGCATTGTCTATTTTTGTTATGCTCTGATAATATTATAATGCATACTTTAATAATTAATTAATAACATTGTTAATAGTTAGGAAGTAATTGTGCAAGTTCTATGGACAGAAACTTAGTGTATTTGTAGGTGATAAATACATTTTGAATTATTTGAGAAAAAAATCTTTCTAAGGTAATAAGATTGCTCATACACCTTTGTCATAATGTGTTCTTTGGATTACTTCATTAAACAAGGGAAATCCCTTGGTATGACTACTGAGGAAGTAAAACATTTCGCACTTGTCGAATATGACAAGGCTCAGAAGCTAGAAGAGAAAAAGTTAGAGGCGGAAGAGAAAAAACTTTAAATGGGAATGGAAGAGAAAAAACTTCAAAGGAAATGGAAGAGAAAAAATTGGAAATGGAAGAGAAAAAACTTCAAAAGCAAATGGAAATAGAAGAGAGAAAACTTCAGATGCAAGCTGAAGAAAACCTTAGACTGCACAAACAAAAATTATTATCTATGGAGCTGGAGAGAATGAAGATAGTGAATGGTGTTAATACACAAAGTGCTACGGACAATCAAACAACTTCTCATAAGACAAATACAAATTCCTATAAGATCAGATTACCTCCTTTTAAACCTATCTCCAATGATGTCTTATTCTATTTGAATAGATTTGAACTCACATGTGAGTTTCATAAGACAGATAAGTCGGAATATTGTGCACGACTTATTGAACTACTTTCAGGTGAAGCTATGACAGCTGTGAGTATGTTGGAGGGGCCTAACAAGAATAACTATGATACTGTCAGGGCTGTCTTGTTAAAAAAAATACCAACTTGATGAAGACGGTTATCGTCTGCGCTTTAAGTCTCTATTACCGGAGACTGGGAAAGATTTCTCAGAGTTTATAGCGAATATACGTCTTACGTTCTCACGTTGGATTGAACTCTCAAAAACTGAATGCACATATGAAGCTCTCATGGACTTACTGCTTCATGACAAAGTCATGTCATCAGTTAACACTTCTTTTCTTTCCTTTCTACATGAGCGAAAGCCTACAAATGTGAATGATATGGAACAATGCTGTCGCCAATACATCACGGCACACCCAAATATGATTGTTAGCCACTCATAAGTCAGAGAAGGTTTACCCGTGGCTTCGGCAATACCATATGGGTCTAATTTCCGCTGTAGATCACAAAGTGTTGATCGCAATTTTGGTAGGAGAGATTATCGTGATTTTAAACAGTACCAAGGGGGTCCATCACGAAGTAATTCTCCTTCTCCAAGAAACTGGAGACAATTTATTGGACCTTAACATTCCGGTTCCAACAAATCTGGAAATTATGGAAGGGATAACTACACTAGGGATTATCAACCTTACAGTAATTTTTCTCAAAGACAACAAAATCCATCTAATAGATATTTGGATCCAAGGGGAAATAGTAATCGCAACTATGCTAACTGGGGTTCAAATCAGAACAATGGTCTCAATAGGGGAAATAACAATGGTCCCAATAGAGATAATAGTTGTGATAGATCTCAATATGATGGTAGATCTCCAAATGATAGATCGCATCACCATGCTAACTCTGCTCAACAGGAGCCCCAGGTTATTAGTAATCAAGATAACAATAATAATAGCGTCTCTAATGCTACTGATTGCTCTGCTTTCGATTTCGAGAGAGCATCTCAGTGCCCTGAGTGCACAACTTTGTTCCAGCCTACAGCGGTGACTACCTTGAGTTGCGGTCATCCTCTTTCGACTATTTTAGCCTTGTCGGCACATGATGGATCAGGATCTTTAACACTACACAAAGGATTTATGAATTGTAATCCCGTCTCAGTACTCTTTGATTTGGGATGCACAACTGTTGGGATTAGACAGTCTCTAGTTCATCCATCTTGCACAACTGGTAATATGGTGAAATGTGTGACATTCGGTGGGACAGTTGAGACTTTTCCGACTGCCGTAGTTCACATTGCCAAACCATTTTTTACTGGTTACATACACGCATGTATGCTCAGAGCCAAGATCGTCGACCTTACTGTCAGACAGATACATAGTATAAAGGTGTGTACGCCGGTACAAATTGCTGCTTGGGAACGGCAACATAACCTTACTGCCTCCACTCTAATAACTATGCCAAAATCTTATCACCAGGTACATTCTGCTAACGTGATACATTCTGCTAATTTGTTGCAATCTTGCAGTATTGATGATACGATTGTTCATCATACTAATTTTGGTGCTTTTTTTAGCCCAGTTCAACATACCTCAGTACGTCATTGCTCTAACTTTGGTTCTTTTTTGGGTACTATTATAGAAGAAGATCCTTCGGTGTTGTCTGATACACACACTAACTTTATCGCTACGACTGAATCTACATCCAGTCACATAGATTTCTTTGCTACATGTACAGACTTGGTGTTTAGTACATATCTATACCTTATGAGTTTCTTTACCTTTCTTATTGTATCTTATTGTATCTTCAGTATCTTCGTCTTTTACGACTTTTTGTCACACGTTCTGCTTTGATTTTAAACTTCGATGCAGGTCCAAGTTTACTACTGTCTGGTTTTACATCTTTGTTGTATATTTCTTGCTTTTTTTCTTTGCCCAGTACACAGGCTATGACTTCACTTCAGCCTTTGGGATATACGCCTTTGTCAACTGCATTTCCTTTGTCTTGCGCAAAATCTCAGATTGTCAGCCATCATTACACTCTTGGTCATCATTATACTCAACATGATGTGGGTATCATTTGTATATTCACGACTTTTCTCTATATCATTACACGCTGCTATTTTTCTCAGACACTTTTATCACCCTATATAATTAATGATTCTAGGTTAGTCTGTGCTACTTTCTCTGTTACCCTTTCTCGTGTAACGGAGGTAGGTTTGATTAACATCATAAAGTGGTCTGAAGTTTGCACAGCTACATTTGATAGGTTAAAGTTAAAGTTAATTTTTTTTGCTCTCATAAAATCCTACTGTTACCAAGCAGAAATTTTCATTTGATTATTCGCAGGAACAGCTTCTTGATGGGAATCGGAGCTGTTTTGTTACATGTTTTAGCTGTTACTCTACAACCTGTTCTACGTGTCGCCTAGCGCCAGTTTGACAGTTCTATTCAAGACATTCAGAATTTTGACTCCGCAGTGGATGATGTTGTCTCTTCATGCTCACAGGACTTTCCAAGACCACTGGAGCTTTGATATTGTATTATTTGATTTTCATGTCACGTTTTATTAGAATAGTATTCATATATGACAGTGTATTGATGAACTACGATGAGTGATTGTCGTATCATTATGATTCATACTATATTTATTTTTCATTGCCTAGCACTTAGTTGTGCGCAAGTAGGAGCTACTTATATGCGTTGTTAGTTTTGATTTCTGAAATAGACTCATTATTAGTGCTGAATAAGTTAATTAACTTGTTTCTCTTGCATATTATGCTCTATTTAAATTGTAGCTTTCTTTTTGTTTTTTGGTATATATGCATTGCCTTTCTGTTCTATGCTGTTTTGCCATAATTGTATTTATTTACACAATGCATTGTTTAATTTCAATTGTTACCATGATGTATCATTGCCTTCTTTCACTACACACATTTCATTGCTTTCTTTCTTTCCTGGCCATTCTTCATTTCATTTCATCTCTTCTTTTCACTTTCCACTTATTGGTTCATATTTCGTCTATGCTTGCATACTTCATCTTTGTTTGAATTTGATTCTTATTGCATACTTCACCTTCATACTCTACAAATACTTCCATCCCTCTATTTTCGGTTTAGTGATATGACTTAACATAGTGTAATTCTTTGTTGTAGATATTAGAATTTCAGCGACCTCACATTTTTTGTTCGATGTACTTTAAAAAAAAAAAATGATATCATTTCCCCCCCCCAGGTCGGTGTAATCTGTTAAGTCATAATTTGTTAGTAGGAGTTAAGTGTTAAGAATTTTTATGTACCGGGCTGTTTTTTCTAGTAAGTACGTTTAAAGTAGTGAGTTGTTTTGTTATTTGGGTACTTTGTTTACGACATTTTTGGAACATAGCTCAACTGAAGCTCAGGTGTTAGTCTTTAAAATAAAGAAACTGTGCTAATGTTCTTAGTAGTAGTTTGGGGGGAGATACGGATGAGATGAGCTCAGTTCTCAAGCAGTTAGTTTGCACATGAGCGATTTTTACTGAGTTGTACTGAGAGACTGTGATCTCGGGTTAGTGTGTTCCTGGCAGAGCTTCGAGATGGTTGTTCTGTCTCGTTAGTGTGACCAGAAGATATTATTGAAGAGAATATATTTCTGAAGTGAATATAGAGTATATTATTGAAGGGAAGAGTTTTTTTTTCCCAAGATTTATTATTCCAATGCCATGGATTATGTTGGCTCATTGATGTACTTAGTATTATGATGTATGCAATTCCTTTCCTGATGGATTTGTACTTACAATTTATTATTCTAATGCCATGGATTACATTGGCTCATATGTACTGTATTGTGAGTTGCGGTGTACGCAACCAATCTCTGGATATTTAAGAGATGCTGTGATTTACGGTGTTCTGCAATCTATTTGCCATGGATTTTTGTATGCCATTATAACTTGTGACAGCGTGCTGTTGCTGATGTCTACATTACTGTGTCAATAAACTGTATATTGTGAGTTGAGAACCATTGGTCTTACCCGTTGGTTTATTGCTAACTATCGTTACTGTGGTGTGGATGATTGCAACTTAAAGTACCCATGACATTCGCCCATATCTATACCTATATACACACCTGTCGGCCACCTGTAAGCCTGACCAAGGCTGATCGTATTTATCAGCGATTATATTAACTTTGCCTAACCATGCCACCCTTACTCACGGAAGAATCTAAATATTAACATAAGTGATATATTAACATTCTACAAAGAAACACACAGTAACATAAGTGATGGCCTGTGTGGCCTGTTATAGAGAACTTATATTAACATAAGTGTCTGCTGATGCTGTTATGGAAAATAGATCCAGTAACAGTGACATCATCACATACTTGGGATCCAAGGTCAAGTTCAACACTGGATGGTAACTTCAACATGTTCATTGTGGCTCAAGCATGCAGTGCCCGGATTCCAAAACCACAAACTTTACGAGGGCCGGGAAATTTTTTCTTTTAGGAAAAAGATAAGTAAAAAAAATAACTGTTGTTCTTTATACCGTTGCATGTTTAGCTGAGCCTTAGTTTAATATGTCCATATTTGTATTGCACGTTTTATGTTCCATATTTCATGTGGGCGGTTGGGTTTGGCGACTCGCGAAGGGAACATCCCAGATTCACTCCAGGGCCTTCGTGAGTGTTCTTTAGGGACATTTTTGCCGACCTCCCTCAGTGGATGTTCCAACATATAATTGCTGAAGGATTTTTGAGTCCACTGCGTTTGGTTGTCTGTGACAACTAATTGTTTAGCTGTGACGTCGAGTTTCTCACTGTTGTTATCGTATTAATTTCTTATAAGTACCTTATTTTCATGATGTATTTTGTTTGTAACCGTCCTTCTCGATCTGACTATCGTTTATTTGTATACACCATTTTTGTTTATACATTGAATTGTTACTCGTCTAGTCTTTTTTTTTTTCGCAGCGAAAAATTCTCTTTTTAGTTCTAATTTGTGGTTCATTTGATTCCTGCTAACGTTGTCATTAGTCTTTTATATCTTGTCTTTGTCAATCTTGTTTGCATTGTCTACTTCTGTTGTACTCTTGTAATATTTTAATGCATTCTTTTATTATTAATTAATAACATTATTAATAGTTAGTAAGTAATTGTGCAGTTCTATGGACAGGAACTTATTGCACTTGTAAGAGATAAGAAAATTTTAAAATCATTTTTAAAAAAATCTTTCAAAGGAAGTAAGATTATGCATACACATTTGTCATAATGGCATCTTTGGATTACTTCATTAAACAAGGTAAATCCCTTGGTATGACTCATGAAGAAGTAAAACAATTCGCACTTGTCGAATATGACAAGGCTCAGAAGCTAGAAGCAAAAAAATTAGAGGCGGAAGACAAAAGACTTCAATTAGAAATTGAAAATAGGAAATTGGCCGCTGAGGAAAATGAAAGAAGATTTCAGCTTGAGGCTGCTGAAAATGAAAGAAGATTTCAGCTTGAGGCTGCTGAAAATGAAAATAGAAGACAACATGAACAAAAAGTGATGGCATTAGAGCTTGAGAAAATTAGATTAACGAATGAAGGCAATTTTCACAACGCTCAGGTTGGTCATGCTTCCTCTAACAAAGAAAATAATAGATATGTTAACTTAAAATTGCCATGATTTAATCCACCTGCAGACGATATACTATTTTATTTAGATAGGTTTCAGACAATATGCGAAGCCAACAAGATTGAAAAATCACAGTATTGCGCACATTTGTTACCGTTACTTACATGCAAAGCAATGACAGTATTTAATCTGTTAAAAAGATACTGACAAAAAAAATTATGATGGTATCAGAGCTGCTTTGCTCAGAAAATTCCAACTTAATGAGGACGGTTATCGTTTATGTTTTAAATCACTGTTACCAGAAAACGGAAAGGATTTTAGTGATTTTATCTCACACATACGTCTCACATTTGACAGATGGGTTGAATTATCCAAAATAGAACGTTCCTATGACGCTCTTGTAGATTAATTACTGCGTGATAAGGTCATGTCTTTGGTTAATCCGTCATTTCTTTCGTTCCTGCATGAACGTAAGCCAGCAAATTTAAATGACATGGAGCAAAACTGTAGACAATATTGTACAGCGCATCCGAATATGGTAGTTAGCAATTCTCATGTTAGAGAGGAACTGCCTGTTGCATTTGCCGTGCAACAAGGAAATCATTTCCGAAATCATTCTCTCAGTAATGATAGAAACTTTAAAAAGGGAGATAACAAGAATTTCAATTCTTTTAAAGGGAAATCATTTAGAGATGGCTCTCCATATCATCGAAATTGGGATCAATCTCACATGTCACGTGATTTTAACAAGAATAATTCTGGTAATTATCAAGGTAATAAGTACAACAATAATTGGCAGTCCAGATCAAATTTTTATAAAAACCGACATAACTCTCCAAACAAACAGTATAATCAATGGGATAATAGTTATTACAATAATTGGAGATCAAATAAAAATGGTAATCCCAATAGCCATAATAATTATAACAATTTTAGAGACAATAGTCGGAATCGATCTCAAGGTAGAGATAGATCTTTTAATGGTAGATCGCATCACCAGGCTAATTCTGCTCAGTGTAATGCACAAAGTAATGTAGATAAGGATACAAATGTTAATCCTCATAATGCATCGTCTTGTTCTTTTGATTTTGAGCAGGGCAAACTTTGCCATGAATGCACAACTTTGTTCCAGTCCAAGGCGATCACTACGCTGAGTTGCGGACATGTTTTACCAAGCCTTCCTGCAATGTCCACAGCCATGTCAGCATCTACGCATGATGGAACAGGGTCTCTAACCTTACATAAAGGATTTGCTAACAAAATTCCTGTCTCTATCCTTTTTGATACAGGTTGTTCCACCATCGGCATCAGACATTCGTTAGTCCACTCGTCATGTGCAATGGGGGAAAACTGTGAAGTGCGTCACGTTTGGCGGCACAGTTGAGACTTTCCCAATGGCGATTATTGAATTAGATACACCATTTTATACGTGGAAAATACATGCCTGTCTTCTTCCTGCACCAATTAGTGATTTGATAATTGGTCGTATACATGGTGTTAAAGAGTGTACCCCACAGCAGATTGCTACTTGGGAAAAGCAACACATACATGCTGCCTATGCAGTTACGATTATGCCAAGAGTTTATTCTCATTTACACACTGCTAACATGCTATATCCTGCTATGGTCCTGGAATCTAGCATTGAAAATGGTTCCATTATTCATTACGCCAGTTCTGGTACTTCGTTACAACCTTTACGACATGTGGTCAATAACCAAGCTACAACAATTTTTATTGGGAGCACATTTCATCGTGGAACCAGATCAGCGTGATGTTACTGCTCTTAACAACAGAGATGTGAAGTCATCGAAATCCACGAGGTACGCAATAGCTTTACAGCCATACCACTTTACGATCCATGCAATCCCTGGGTCAGAAAATGTACTCGCTGATGTTCTCTCTCGCTGTCCTCATGAGTCGAGCGAGCCGCTGCGCCCTACATAGAGTAACGCCTCTACACAGACAGTTCCTAAATTGTGACTTACTACTCAAGGAACCTTGCTTTGTTCAGTAACATTATTATTATTAACTTTTATGCTAGTTTTGTGTCTACATTGACATTCCAGTAATTTTGTATATACAGTTTTCCATTGATAGACTACAATAACTTGAACTTAGAAATAATAGACTATTATGTGAATTTAACATTTCAGAGTCATAACATTTTAATTCAAACGTAACATGGTGAAATTATTGACAGTCATCAAATATAACATTACTACTTCGTGACTTTTGTCAACAGTGTAGTTTGGATTAATGACATTTTAAGGCAATGAACTCTGTGCTTTAACTATTAACAATTGAACTAACTTGGTTGTGTTTAATATTTAATATAGTAAATAGCAATTATATTATTATATGAGTGCGAGTTCATAGCGCTAGTACTTTTCGCTCATAACATACGTAGAATATTAGCACTCGTACTTCATTAGTATCGCTAATTATTGCTACGCAATTTTAGGTGTGTTGTTTACTTCGTGTAGTTTATTTGCATTCTTCCTCATTCATACCTCATGGTTATATGCATTCATATTCCATGTAATTGAATTCATTTATTGACATTTTTTCTTTCTTTTAACATTTTGTTTGATTATTATCATCATTAGTCATTTATTTTCTCTATTGTTACTACAATTGCCACATTTTGGTTGATAGTAGTTCTACAATTCCTTACACTGTCTTTCGTTCATTTGAGTTGGATTTTTAAATTGCTTCCTTCACTATTATTACTTTCTTTAGTATAATAAGGTTGATATGATGTATTATTTATAATTTGATTGACCTCTATGCGGTTATTTAGGTAAAAAAATAAATAAATTTATTTTTCTCCGGGGGGGGGGGGGGGGGGGGGGCGGGGTGGGGGGGCGTAATGTTGCGTCCTTTTTCACCCTGGGTATTTTAAGGGTGTAGGACTTAACAGTATTGTGTGTTGACACAAGTCTAACTGTTATTAAAAGGATATGCATCAGTGTAATTAAGTATGGTTAATAATGTTTAAATTAGTTGTGCACGAAAGAGCACATATTTGGTGCGGTATTAAATTGAAGGGGTTGCTAATGATTTTTGATGATGTAGTGAGGAGAGATTCAAGATGTCAGCCAGACCTGTCAGAGGTTGGTCTGTATTGTTCATAGCCCCAGTCTATGGGTATTCGTTTATATTGTATTAATTACCTTCCAGGAGGAAGTGTTGGCAGCTTCTCTTCTACCGTAAGTGAATGCTGCATGCAATGTGGTATAATGCTAGTATCGTTTAGTCAGGGCTTCGGCGATGTCATATTCTGCTGCTAGTGAGGACTAAACTGATGATTTTATTATTGAAGTTTTTATTGATAGCCTGACAGTCTTGAATACGTGTCTTGGAAAGAGGAAGTTCAAGTACGTAAGAAATATATATATATAATACACTTGCCGTCAAAATGAACTACGGCAGGTTATGGGAGGTCAATCAAGTTTATAACTATGGATGATGAATACGCACTGTTTTGTTTAATATGATGCCTTCCTTTTGACCTACTATGGATGTCTCAAATATATTGTTTATGAGGCCAACCAAAAATAGGACATTAATTGATATTAACGTTCCACGTATTTAGTACCATTGGCCATAACGTTTATTGCCGCCCTTGAGAGGTCAGCCGTTATCTAGTATGTCAATCAAGTACATGATCAATATATATCAATGCTATGCACCATGATGTCCCAATATGATTTGATACTTGATTGATGATGCCTGCTGTGACCATGACTGAAGGCTACCTGTAAGCCCGACCAAAGCTGATAATAATTAAATCAGCAATAATCAGAACATTAGCTAACCGAACCAAATTATAACCATCACAACAGTTGGTAGTCTCCAGAAAGAAAAGAGAGGCTACAATTATCAAATTGACCAACATCAGCTCTCGAACCACATCAGTATTCATTCACGTTATTGAAGTTGTCGGCTACTTGTAAGCCCGACCAAAGCTGATAATAATTAAATCAGCAATAATCAGAACATTAGCTAACCGAACCAAAATATAACCATCACAACAGTTGGTAGTCTCCAGAAAGAAAAGAGAGGCTACATCCAGGCCATGATAACTTAAATGCAGAGCTATTTAAGACAGATCCTGAGCTAGCAACAGAACTATTAGAACCACTATTTGCACAAGTCTGGAAAACAGGGACAACACCAATAGAGTGGAACAAAGGAATAATTATCAAATTGCCCAACAAGGGAGATCCTGCAGACTGCAATAATTGGAGAGGAATTACTCTCCTCTCAGTTCCCAGTAACATACTAGGCAGGATAATCATCCAGAGAATTTCAAAAGCAGTAGACCACACACTGAGGAAAGAACAAGCACATTTCAGAAAGAACAGAAGATGTGCAGATCATATATTTACCCTCAGGAACATTATAGAGCAGTGCTCAGAATGGCAGAGACAGCTGTACATTAATTTTGTTGATTTTGAAATGGCTTTTGACAGCATACATAAGGACAACCTAAGGAAAATACTGAGGGCTTATGGCAGTTTATAAAACTGTTTGAAATTACTCAATCAATGAGTATAATAATTAGAATAATTTATTTTAATTTCAGCGCTTATGAACATAAAACTGATCCTTGACCTAATTTAAGCTAATATGTCCACAAATACAATTTGGTGACATTAATTTTGGAGTAAATCAAATTTTCAGGGCTGTCATATAGTTAGGTCTATCTTTATCACTGTATCTTTTCCAACATCTTTCTTATGTTATTTTCTCTTTCATTTTACTCTTTCATCATTGTTAAAGTAATCTGTCTTCAGCACGGCTTATTCTTAAGTGTAACTTAACACTCCTTTGATTTATTTCCCCACTTTGCACTATCCTTTGGGACTCCCATTGCCTCATTAGAATCTTTATAAACACACATGGCCACATTAGATGAGCATTGTTTACTTTGGGAGAAACCCGACATGGCAATAGAAAGAAATTTTTTCATGGCTAATCCGATGCTTAAACAACATGACTGTCATCACCTTGGTACACAATAGCACAAAATGGTCATGACTCTCCCAGGAATGTGTGTTGCCAGATGGTAGCCAATAATAAGGGTTTAATCTCATAGATGTAGAGTACCAAGCAAAATAAGGAACAAGGAGATTATGGAAACCGTCTCACGACAATGGGCCACACCATAGCATGCACGTCACGCGAAGCAGAAAAACAAAAGACAGAAGGCTTTGTGACAGAGGGGTGGGTGATTTCTGCATTCGGTGGCCAATCCAAAACCACAGTCTGTCTCGCAAAATGAACCCGTAGCACAGAATAGAATAGCTGGTTGCGAGAGCCCACCCACTTTAGTGATAGACGTGGATTGTGGACATCATAGCATTATGGAACCTAGTTATTGAATTGGACGTGGAGTCAGACCAAAAGGCAAGGACATCTGACACATGGGCCAACCAGAAATATAACAAGATGTTTGCCAGAAGAGAGTACTGAGTTTTCAGCATAGCGGCGCAAAGTCTTCCTTATCGTATAGCCTTTGTACATCTGTTCTAATATTTCATTCCTGTGTGGATATTTGATTCATATCTGTGGAGTGTAATTTTATAGTGTTCTTAAGGAATTTATGAAGGGAAAAGGAGGTTAGTAAATCTTTTAAAAACTATTTATTATCTTCCTTCAACTTATTTTTGCACTTAGCCTCATACCTAAATGTGCGAACACATGTCTTCCATTACTTCTATTTGTAAATGATTAGGCAAATCAAAGATTTTTCCTCTAGGATAATATGAAGTAATTCAAAGCTATATACTTCACTTTGGTGTAGATTGTTAGATCATCATTACAAACTTACAGGAGCACATACTTTCATGTGCAATATATTTAACACTTTTCATTTGCACCTTATGTCATTCATTAATTTACCAGAGAATTAAAAAGAGTGATCAGTAGTGAGCAATAAGATAATTGAAAGTCAACCATTGAAATTAGATGTGAAACTGATGAAGCCACTTTGTGTATCATCAGAGCAGCTGAGGTCTGAGTCTACACATTACGTGTTTGGCATCTAACCAGAAAGAAGCTAGCAAATCGTACGTCTGGATAGCAGAGTTCACAAGATAGGACATCCAACACTTCCTAAGTTACAAAGGAAGTCTGATACGCATTTGTAAACGTTGTGGTGCAGCATTTTATTCAGCTGCTTATCAAGTGCTCACAAGTTGATTGTATATACAAATATCAAGTTCAACTCACTCAAAAGCTTACCGCATGAGTCAAACTAAAGCACGCATAAGTTGATTCTCATATTTATATAAAGTTCAACTCACTCAAAAGCATATTTTATAAATCAAGATTCCATATTTACAAGCTGATTCGCAAATATAAATAGCAAATTCAGTTCACTCAAAAGCGTATTTTATGAATCAAGAGAACATACTCAAGTTTGAGTCTACATACCAAGATCACTTAATCACAAGTTCATTTGTCAAGATATCAAGCTCCAATTACTAAGTTCAGCTACTCACTACATCAGTACATGAAGTGAAGTCATCAACTTTCATTGTATATTGCACGATGTAAATTCACTCTGACTAGCTTCATTGCACGAAACTCACTTGTTACAAGAAGATCATTTGAGAAGAGCTCCAGTATAGCCAGTGCCTTTCAGAGATTTAACAGCAGACATTTTATGAGACAATGGTCAACAGTTTATCAACGTTAGGGAGAGATTTACAAATACTGAAGGACAGTATATTTTCCAAGTTCTCATTACTACAAAGCTTTGCATCAGTACAACCTGATCTTGGAGATAAACCCACACAACATACCATATACCAATACTGGACAGTCTATGCATACCTGTGTATAATATTACAGTGGAGGAGCACTGAGAGACAAACTATAGTGTAGATTGGACATCAGTGAGGTAACACTTAAAATATCACATCATCATTTCAATATTCACATAGGCTCACTCTATTTTACTAACTATATTATTTATCTCATCTGTATGTGTGAACTGTCTTTCACCATCATCACATTTTGTTTTCTACTAACCCTATATATGTATATATTTAATTGATAAACTCGATAACTGTTTTGATCATTATCTAGTTAGTTAATGTATCACTCGTGCTGTCAATGTTAAAAATTTACATATAAGTAAAATTCTACATTTAGATGAGGGTAGGGGCTCATTCTTAATAAAGATTTAAAGGTAGAAACTAAGGTCATGGGGAAATAGAACACTTTCCATAATTTATTAGAAAACACTATCTACAGGAGAGCATCCACCTTCTTGTTCTGATCTCAAATAGGTGTCTTTCTTTCTTAATGAGCCAATTTCTGGAGATCTTCTTGATAACATTCCATAAGCCATCCCCAGCAACAACTACTGTTGAACCAATATACGCTTACAACAAGGGCAGGTAAATCTTTTCATAAATATGTTTTTATTCAGGATTTCTTCATGGATAAAAACATATGTAAATTCAGAGCAATCTTACTTACCTACTTACTTAGACGTTCCCCTTCTACCGTGACATGTAGAGGTTTGGAAGAGAGAGCGCCAGACTATCCTATTGGCTGTCTTCCTCCTGGCCTGGTTCCATTCTAGTCCTCAGTCCTTCAAAGATTGTCTAATGTTGTCCTCCCAGCGAACTCTGGGTCGTCCTGGGGGTCTGGATCCCTGGCTCTTTGTTTCCTATGCTTGTCATGGTAGCCGATCTTCTCCCATTCTGCAAACATGGTCAAACCATCTTAGTTGGAACTGTTCTACTTGGGTCTGCAGGGGGTGGGATTTTAGGCCTTGACATATCATCTGGTTGCGGACCATGTCTCTTCTTGTTACTTCAACTACCTTTCTCAGATACCTCATTTCTGAGGTTTGGATCTGGCTTTTGTGGGTTGTGGTCATTACCCATGACTCACATCCATATGTCAAGACTGGGACATGCATGGAGCGGTATACAGCCATCTTTGTTTTCTTACCAGAGCATTCTTTAAGAGAACAAAAAATGAGGACAACTGATTAAAAAATAGAACATTTTAAGAAGTGACATAAGTTTACGTTATTGTGCTTGCAACTTCATTATGTGAGAGAATCACTTCAGAATTTATCACCAAAAATAATGTGGTGGTCCTATGCTTCTCAAGGAACAACGAAGGTACAATCTTTTACTGATGAGAAGAAAATTTTAAAAACACTGTTTTGCTGACAGTTGTGAAACAGATTTTAGGACTAAGCTACGTCTTCAGATGATACTAGACTGGTAGCATGTATAATCTTGTTGAATATGCTACTACCTTGTATTTCTGCTTGTACCTACAGGTGATACTAGATTACAGACAAGTGTATCAAAGATGTCAAAGGTGATTTTGTTACCATAGTGGTTTAAGCTCTAAGATCTTTTAATGTTTGATTTACCATGACTACTTTTTTTAACCCTCTTCCAATAAATTAGCTATTGATTCAGAATTTCACCCAAATTGTCATGCTGCGCCTTAGAACAGGACACAACCGACTCCGCAGCCACATGTATACAAAATTCAAGATTGGTCATTCAGCCATGTGTACATGTGGACAGGCAACCCAGACTGCAGAGCACATACTTCAAGATTGCCACGAATATGATCTATTGAGGCAAACCCACTGGCCCAGAGAAACAACACTGGAAGCAAAACTATACGGACTTCTGTATGAACTACAAATGACAGTGAAGTTTATACAAGAAACAACATTGCAGATATAGACAATATATTTCAAGCGAATGAAAGAAAAAGAAGAATTTCACCTCACAAAGGTCACCTTTTAAATATAACACCAAAATGGAAGAAAACAGTGTTACAGAATGATTCAGATCCATAGGGTGGCAAACATCTTGAAGTAACACAATAAAGACAGCACACCAGCCTACATTATATGCACCAGTATTCAGCCTCAACTGAGATGCTTCTTTGCTTAAAAAAGCAGAAGAAGAAGCTTATTTACATGCTTACCGATTACATCTTTCCATATATCTGACTGTTTTACTTCATGCCATTCTGATCTCTTCCTGTCCATGGTTCCAACTTTCGGGGAATTAATGTCTGAATCTTTAGAGACAATAGTCCAGTCACATTCCTGGATTAAATGCAAACAAAATCATAGGTTATATGAAAGATTTCTGAAATCACCACCAACCAATACTTTTATCACCAGGTTCAACTTTGAGACAGTCAATAGTTCCAGAGTGTTTGAAGTATATTTGTATAAACAACAAAGTTTGTGGTCTATACCATTAAATAATCTCTCACTGTCCACAAAGATGATGTATAAATGTGCCTGAAATTAATGATTCCGAGTAGTGCCATCTGATCTAAAAATTGTTTCCTGTTCAAAATTCTGCTTGTTCTTCCAAGAGTCTGTTAATCTAAAGCTTCTTTCACATGGTATAGCGTCACTCAGGTCAGAATTTTGTTTAGCCACTGCCAAGTTTTATGTCTCAACAGATGATGTGTATAATCATATTGTCTCTCTTGAGTAATTTAAATATAACAACCTGGAAGGGAACAAAAAGCCAAGAAAATGAACACAGAAAAAAATAGAGTTATCTTCAGAACATTGTCGTGAAGTGACGTCTGTATCACAACACGAATTCTTTGTAACTCTGACCACACCGCGCGCCATACATTGTAAGAACTGCAGGATACCCAGTCCAATCAGAACGCTCCGTTAGGCCATGTTTACTACAGCTTTGGATAAAGAAAATGGAAGTCCATTATGTGCAAACTAGTATCGGAAGACAATTAACTACATCAGTATGAAAGAAGTACCACATGGAAGAAGTATAAAAAACGATACTGGGAATGTTGCTCTACCCGTAGGTACTATAACTTTTATAAATACCAATATAGGACGGGAGAAACCTCTTGAATGCATTTGAAGCTTCAGGTTAGTCCTTAATTTAGCTGTTTAAAGTATGCCTTGAATAAAATGCACTTAGAAGACTAAAAGATTATTTAATAGACATATAAAGAATAATTCAGGGTATAATTTAAGCTTTGGATGAATAAAATCGCTCCAGGAATAATGGAGATAATTTAAAACATAGTTTTCCTGATTTGAACAATAGGCAAATTTTACCAATATTTTAGGACCTTGAAACACATTAGTAGGGGAAACCACCTCGGATGTTCAAGGTCACTCTATAAATAGTGCGTGCCAATTAGAATCAGGTCAGTCACAATATTTGAATCGACAGCGAGCGGCAAAAAAAAGCCTGTGTTAATGCAAGTGTTTTGCATCTGTACCTGAAAGCAGATCTTAACCAACCATTAACGGCTCGTCTGTGTGTATACCTGAGGGTAAGAACGAATAAATATATATATATATATATGTATATAATTATGTGTAATTATAGTGATTAATCCACCTGTACGATAAGAAGTGTATAGATGTGTTATAAAATTTACAGTGTGTTGCTGGTGAAACTTACAGGTTTGTGTGTAATTCTAGAGCCTTCGGAAATATTCAAAATATTGAGAATGATGGCCAAGTGTGTCTGTAAGTTTGGAAACGTGTTTAAAGAAGTATTTCTTAAATGGAATGACACACATACCAGGAACATAAGGAAGGATGAAAGGAATTGGATCACTGTATAGTTTGATATGTTACTTGGTAGATTTATTCACGACCAAATTATAGTATGGAGGCAGATCATGGGAAACTAATTATAATTAAGGATGTAGAATAAAATTATGATCACAGTGAACTTAATTGATTGTTGCTACTATATTATATCTTGTGCATCTGCTAGCACTCTTATCTAAAACTGTCTATCGTCCCCTTCGGTGTCATAGCGGGATCTTGATAGGAAAATACATGGATTGCGTTTAACTTAATTTCAGGTTTTATCCTGTAACCTACAACAAATATAAGAGGCTTCTCTTACTGAGGTTAAGATGGATGCAGTGCCGGTCTATGATAGAGGGCCAGACATCTAGTGAATACCAGGTAGAAGAATTTCAGCTGACAATTCTCTCCAGTATCAGAGGGAGCTATCTTCAGTGACTCAGTTAAGCTGCCCACACAGGCAACTGTGTAGCATATTCCTGATCACCAAAATTTAACATAAATCCAGTTTGTGATGAACTTATCAATATATATCTTCAAGTAGACTGTGAGAATAACACTAGTAATTAGTCAGAGAAAGATCAACCAAGCAAGACTGTCTGTCTCCATATTGATAGACATCTTAATACAGAGAAAGACTTTGTTGAACAGTTTTTATTATTTATTTAATTTTGTAATATGAGTTCTTTTAAAACTTTTCAAACAGAAAAGAGTAAATGTACAAATAAATTGTAAATATTTACCAGCCGACTTACTTAAATTCTTTAAGTTAAGTTTTATTCATTGTTGGTGAATTTAATTAAATAATTACCCCTAGCAGAGTTAATAATAATAATTACCATAGTAACAGAGGAGGATCTGGAGAGGTAGCGAATAGAGACTCAGAGTATTACATTACCATCGTCTCTGGGAACTTATACAGCTTGACCCTACCTTTGTTGTCTATACACCTTTACTCTTTTCAGAGAAAGGGGTATTACTGATAAGACCAGACTCTTATCTGGCACTACCCTGGTATCATCTGATACACCTTTATATCCAGGATACCTTATTACTCTCTACAACATCTGAACCTCTCGCGACAAACATAAGACAGGTAAAGGGAGACTAAAAAGCATGGAGAAGAGAAATGGAGAGTCATGAAATGGATAACAAAACACAGAAGCCAAGTCCGATATTACAACAAAATTAACAACCATCTGCCATCATCTACACAATTATTCTATCAGAATACCCCTTATCCTCAAACCATAATTGATCTTTATATATTAATTTTAGTTCTTGTTATATACCGTTTTACTATATTGTGCAATTATCTAGGTCTATCCATTCTAACCACCTGTTCCACATTTATAGATGAATTGCATGCTTGCAAATAATCTAATATTGGTTTTCTCTGTTATTCATACTTCCCACATTTTAGCAGGAAATGCTCTATTTTATGTTTCTCTAGACACTCTGCACAGTAAGGTTCTTCTATTCTAAAATATCCCATTCCTAGTTGGAGTCTAAGAAGTTTCTTACTGCTAGGAATTTTTAGGTCTCTAGATACCTGACATGTTCTCGTTGGAGTCTTGAACAATTTATATGCATGTCTGCCCTTCAGGCTTCCATCCCACTCTGCTGTCCATTCGTCAGTTATTATTCTTTTAATTAAGCTTTTGATCTTTGTTTTACTCATCCCTACATTTATTTGGTTTCTATTATTTCTATTTTTCTTAACTTCTTTATCTGCCTTTTCATTTCCTTCTATGCTGACATGTGAAGGTATCCAAGCTATTAATATGGAACATCCTCTGGATTACAGGTAAGTATTTGTGAGTAATATCTCTTCTGCTATTCCAGATCTACTGCATTCTCGTAAGTTTCTTATAGCTTGAATAGCTGAAAGTGAGTCTGTTAATATTGTTAATTTATGAGGAGGGTTGTTAGAGAATATTTCCAGAACTTTCAGAAATCCAACAAGCTCTGCCATGAAAATAAATGTATTATCGTTTATACTATATCCTTTCACCATTTCAATCAATACCCTTTAACTCTCCGAGGAGCATAGGCCTTCAACAAACACATGCCAGGTCTTCCTGTTTTCACCATTTGCCACATGGGAATATAAATTTCTATCCCCAAATTTGTTATTGTTTCCCTTAGATCCATCTGTGTACACTGTAATACTTTCTTTTGATATTTGTTGAATATATTTCCTGGCTTTGTTTTTGATAGTTGCAATATCAGTTGTTTTATTAATTATGTCTGCCAAGTGGTAGTCTGTATCTGGTTTTTTGAGTTCCCAGGGTGATACTACCGGCTTGTAAATAATACTGTTATTAATTGATGCATTTCCAACCTGTCGGGTATCTACTGGCATTCATAAACCTGTTCTGATTTGTGAATTGATATCTAGCAAATGCTGGAAAAGCAGGGTGAGTCTTGTCCAACCTAATTTTGGTCATGTAATTTAGTCTTAGTTCCTTTCTCTGAAGTTCCAAAGGGAGGATTCCTAAGGCCACCTCCAGAGCACCCCTCGATGTTGATCTGATTGCTCCTGCAATTGCACATAATGCTTGGTGCTGAATTCTATCTAATTTAATATTGTGACTATGTGCTACAATGCCCTCTCAAATTTATAAAAGACAAGCAAGGCAAATTACTTACTGCCCCGAAGAAAGTAATGGAAAGATGGAAAGAATATTTCTCAGAACTCCTTGATGGTGAGCAAGGTCAAGCATCAGAAATGATAACCACTAGCACAGATAAGGAAACCAATGGTGATGAAGATGACATAAAGATGGAAGAACTGAAGGCAGCACTGGAGAAAATCAAGATGGGCAAAGCAGCAGGGCATGATGGTATAACACCAGAAATGGTTAAGTACAAGGGAGCATCTGGTGACCTATTACTCTTAAGGGTCCTACAGGCAGCATGGTGCAACAAGACCATACCAAAGGATTGGGAGATTGCCATCATAACACCAATTTTCAAAAAGGGTGACAATTGCCAATGTGGAAACCATAGAGGCATATCCCTTCTCAGTGTCCCTGGTAAAGTCTACTCTAGAATCCTAGAGTTGAGACTCCGGCGCCTAGCTGAGCCACAATTGGATGAGGTCCAGTGTGGATTCCAAGCAAACCGAAGTACTCAAGACCTAATCTTCACACTCAGACAGCTGAGTGAAAAGGCTCTTGAGTATAAGAGTGAGATCCATCTTTGTTTCATAGATCTGGAAAAGGAATTTGACAGGGTCCCCTGGAGCAAACTTTGGGACTGTTTGGCAAGGAAGAACATTCCAGCACCTCTGATTCATGCTATACAGAGCTTCTACAAGTCTTGCAGAAATTAAGTGAGGACAGCAAACCATAAGTCAGAAGAGTTCAGGACCACCACTGGTGTAAGACAAGATGATATCCTGTCACCTTATCTTTTCATACTCCTCATGGACGATGTTATCAAGACATGTAAGGAAAGAACAAGAAAGTATTCAGTGGGGTACTGGAAGATGAGACAGGAATGTATTTCAGAGCTGGCATTTGCTGATGATGTTGCCCTGATTGCTAAATCAGAGGCACATCTCCAATCCAACCTGCAAGTCTGGAAGGAAGAGCTGGAAAAGAGAGGGATGGTCATAAGATGCTCTAAAACAAAATCCATGGTGATATCAGATTAAGTTGGGAGAACAGGTCCTGGAGCAGGTTGACCACTTTAAATATCTTGGAGCTATTATAGACCAAAAGGGAGGCATCAAAGAAGAGTTGGCCACTCAAAAAGCAGTAGCTGGGAGACTTTTTCAGGCCATAAATCGAGGATTCCTCAGCAAGAGAGAGGTTGGTAAGAAAACGAAGATGGCTGTATACCGCTCCACCTATGTCCCATATGGATGCGAGTCATGGGCAATGACTACAACCCACAAAAGCAAGATCCAAACCTCAGAAATGAGGTATCTGAGGAAGGTGGTTGAAGTAACAAGAAGAGACATGGTCCGCAACCAAACGATACATCAAGGCCTAAAATCCCACCCCCTGCAGACCCAAGTAGAACAGTCCCAACTAAGATGGTTTGGCCATGTCTGCAGAATGGGAGAAGATCGGCTACCACAAAAAGCATGGGAAACAAAGAGCCAGGGATCCAGACCCCCAGGATGACCCAAAGTCTGCTGGGAGGACAACATTAGACAATCTTTGAAGGACCGAGGACTAGAATGGAGCCAGGCCAGGAGGAAGACAGCCAATAGGATTGTCTGGCACTCTTTCTTCCAAACCTCTACATGTCACGGTAGAAGGGGAATGACTAAGTAAGTAAGTAAGACTATGTGCTACAGAGTCATATACTGTGCTTCCATAATCAATTTTGCCTCTATTGAAAGATGTTCCATAACCCTAATCAGATGCAAGGCAAAATTAAAATACTCAATTTGAGGTCACACCAAGTGGGTCTGAAAATACACAGGAAAAAAAAACAAAGATAATGCGAATAAATGCAGGCAATGATAAAGTGGAACTGAAAAAAAAACAAAAAAAAAAACACCACCGCAAGATGAAGAATCATAGACATATCTTGGCAGCAATATAGACAAAGTTTGAGGGATAGACAATGATATCAAAACAACAATACAGAAAGCAAGAGGAGCTTTCACTGCACTGTCAAATATATGGAGATTAAGAAAAATAAAGTCCAACATAAAAGTAAGAATCTTCAACTCAAATGTCAAGTCAGTCCTACTTTATGGCTCTGAAACACGGAAAGCAACAAAAACAACCAAAAAACTAGAGACTTTCATAAACTGATGCTTGCGTATAATAGAAGGATTGGGAGATAGATACAAATCTTTACCTAATCAACAGTCCCAATGACAACCCCAGTTTTTACTCCAGAAGATTGCACACTACTTCCACTCCAGATCGAGCCTTTTCCACAGGGGACATCACACACAAAAATGACAGACATGTGCTTGATCAGCTAGCAGGTAGTGACCATAAACCAATACAGCTAGTCATAAATATGGAATTTGTTCCACAGGAAGTAAAACGACTTCCTCGATGGAACTATGAATGAGCTGACAGGGTCAAGTTTACAATGTTTACAGATAGGTTTTGTTAAACCATCAACACACGGCACAGCAATATAGAAATGATGATTGAAAACCTATACAAAGACATTCTTCAAGCAGCCACTGAATCCATTCCCAGAGGGGCAAGAAAAGATTACAATCCTTATGGGACTGAAGAGCTTCAAAGGCTCGAAGATGAAGTAACAGAGGTAAAAAACACAGCAGAAAGAGAACAAACAACTGAAGCAAACATCTTACTTGAAGCCACCACTGCAAAACACAAAAAATATTAAACAAAGCAACAAGAGACTGCTGGAAAGAAAAAAACAGAAAATCTAAGCTTAGATAAAGATGGCAATAAGCTACAGAAACTGGTTAGAGTCTTGAACAATGAAGGATCTCATTACAAACAAATTGCACTCAAATAAGGTGACAATCTACTCACAGGCAACAAAGCTGCAAATGCATTTATAGAACACTTTGCTAATGCAAATCCCATTGATGTCCCTGCTGATAGGAAGAAAATCATCACAGACGAACAGTTGATTCATGACAACACAAAGATTGCACCAGAAGAGCATATGATGACAAATTTGACAATGACAGAAATGGAAGAGGCAACAAGGTCACTAAAGAAAAAGAAGTCACCTGGAAAAGATGGAATAACCAATGAAATGTTAACAAGTCTCGGCACAAAGGCAAAAAAGAAGTTTCTGGCAGTATTAAACTACAGCTGGAAAAGAGGAATTGTCCTGCAGGCATGGAAGGAAGCTATACTGATACCTATACCAAAGAAAGACAAGGACCTAAAACCTAAAAAAACCAAATGGTTACAGACCAATCAGCCTACTATGCTGTGTAGGAAAACTGATAGAGTGCATGATTAATACCAGACTGATGTGGCACCTGGAAAGCAAACACCTATTAACCCTTCAACAAGCAGGATTCAGACAACACAGATCCATTGAAGATCAGTTCACATATATAGCTCAGGAAATCAAAGATGCCTTCCAGCCTTCTAAGAAAAAAAAAGAGGAAGTTGAGGGGAACTGCGGTAAGACGTGGAGTACAATGGGTGGGTTAGAAAAAAAATCGAAAAAAGGTGATTCGTCTTACGGGGACAAAAGACAAAGAAAGTAGTCTACGTTACGGCCACAAGGCCTTCTCAGGAAAAGAAAGAAAGTGAAGGCTAGAAAAGAGACATAAGAACTTAAAGAAATATAAAAATAAATATAAATAAAAATAAAATCTAGGTACTTCCCTGAAGGCAAAGCATGGCTGAAAAGGAAGTGACTTCTGACCCCGGAAGTACACAATACATACTAAAAAGGAAGTGACTTCTGACCCCGGAAGTACACAATACATACTAAGAAGCTAAAAACTAAAAAACGAAACTGAACAAAAAACTACCCAAATATAATAAAAGCGGGGACTGGAAATAGAAGAGGACAGAATAAGTAGGAGATAAATGAATATGAAATAAAAAATCAAGGCAAATTAGAAAACGTGTACATCCATACATATTATGGAGGATGGCATAAAAATAGAAGAATAGGATAAGAGTGGAAAGAGTCCAAATAGAGCAAGAGAGGAAAGGCTGACCTCAGACAAAGGTGTGGAAAGTGCTGAGACCGGCTGGTTTTAGACACCCCATGCGGTGGATAAGACGGTTCTCAAGCTGTTCTCGGCTGGCAGTGTCAGAGGAGCAGGATCGGATCGCAGTGACCTGGATGTCGATGGGACCCTGGTGGTCAGGACTATTGAAGTGTGTGGCAACTGGTGTGGACTTTTGCTGAGAGATGTCATTTAAGTGCTGGCTGAATCTGTCCCCAAGTCGTTTGCCTGTTTGGCCAATATAGGTTTTGCAGCAACGTTTACATATGATCGTATAAATGACATTACGCGATTCACACATGAAGCTACTAGTGATGGTGTACGTAGCCTTAGGAAAGGACACCTTCTGGGTTGAGATGACATACTTGCACGTGTTGCATCATGTCCGACCACAGGGTAGTGTGCCAAAGTGAGTGGCATTCTCCTTTGGGAGACGGCTGTGAACAAGAAGATCCTTCAAGTTCTTGTCACGTCTATATGCCACCAAAGGTGCTTCACCGAATACTGCTTGGGTCGCAGGCTCTGCTTGGAGGATAGGGAGGTGGCGGAAAAGGATCCGTTTGACAGCAGTGCTGTGAGGGTGATGGGTCAAGATTAATTTAACTCTATCTGAAGTGGATTTATAGTGAGGTATGAGGGCCTCCTGACGAGAGATGGGGAGCACACGTTGGAGAGCAGAGGTGAGAACATGTTCCGGATAAAGTCTGCTACGGAAGAAATCCAACATCTCATTTGCTCGGAAGTGGAAGTCATCGTCGTCTTGGCACAAACGGCGGAGGCGGAGAAGTTGTGAAAAAGGAAGGGAGTCACGACAGGCCCGAGGATGAGAAGAGGTATACAGGAGGTAGCTGTGGGCATCTGTCGGCTTGTAGTATACTGAGGTATTGAGGCCGGAGGGCATGATAGAAATAGTAATGTCAAGGAAGTTGACAGATACTGTGGAGACGAGGGAGGTGAACTTGATGGTGGGGTGAAAGTGGTTGACAAAGTCGATGAAGCGATATAAATCAGTCTCAGACATATCTGTGAGACCTATGCCATCATCAATATATCTGCGGTAAAACCCGGGGAAAGGACCGGAGTATTGTTGCCATATCTGATGCTCCATATGGCCCATGAACAGGCAGGCATAGCTAGGACCCATCTTCGTTCCCATGGCAACACCACTAATTTGGTCAAAAAACTGACCATTGAATTCAAAGGAATTCAGTTGAAGGACCAGTTCAGCAAGACGGAGAAGAGTGACAGTGGATATAGAAGGGCAAGTGCGTTGGTCAAGAAAAAAACCGAAGAGCTCGGAGACCATCAGAGTGGGGAATAGAGGTGTACAGAGAACAGACGTCTAACAAGAAAAGACGGTAGGAGCGGTCTGCTGAGAGTCGGATAGAGGAGAAAGTTGTAAGAGCATGATTGGTGTCTTTGACAAAGGAGGGAAGATTCTCAACGATAGGCTGGAAAATGCTATCGAGGAAGTCAGAAATGTGTTCAGTAGGACAGGAACAGGCTGAGACAATAGGTCTGCCAGGGTTTTCAATCTTATGAATTTTGGGGAGCATGTAGAATACAGGCTTGCCCAAAGAGCTGTCATGAATCCTAAGACGAGAAGCTTCGGGAGGAAGAGCATTACTAGTGATGAGCTGTTTAATAGTGTTGTGTACAATGCGATTGTTAGAGACAGTCGAATCGCTGGTCCTGGGCCTGTAAAAAGAGCCATTGGTCAACTGGTTATTACCTTCACTTAGGTATAAGTCCTTCTGCCAGACGACAATGGCTCCTCCCTTGTCAGCCGGTTTGACGACAATGTCGTCTCTGCGGCGAAGAAGGGAGAGAGCGCAGGACTCTGCCAAAGTGAGATTGGAATAATGCAATCTACGAGGGCGGAGCTGCTGAATGTCATGGATGGTGTTCTTGATATACAGGTCCAGGGCATGAGAGGCCCCAGGTTTAGGTGTAAAGGGGGGTTTAGTAGAGTCAGAAAAGCGTGCGAAGATGTCGGATTCAGGCTGAGACTGCGGAGTGCTGTCTTCCTTTCTAAAATGGAACTTCAGCCTCATGCGACGGTGAAACCGATGAACATCCTGGAGGAGATTGTATTGGTCTAGGGTCGGACGAAGAGGAACAAATTTTAGGCCCTTACTAAGAACAGAGCGCTCTCCCTCAGAGAGGGGTAGATCTGTATAGCATGAATCAGAGGTGCTGGAATGTTCTTCCTTGCCAAACAGTCCCAAAGTTTGCTCCAGGGGACCCTGTCAAATTCCTTTTCCAGATCTATGAAACAAAGATGGATCTCACTCTTATACTCAAGAGCCTTTTCACTCAGCTGTCTGAGTGTGAAGATTAGGTCTTGAGTACTTCGGTTTGCTCGGAATCCACACTGGACCTCATCCAATTGTGGCTCAGCTAGGCGCCGGAGTCTCAACTCTAGGATTCTAGAGTAGACTTTACCAGGGACACTGAGAAGGGATATGCCTCTATGGTTTCCACATTGGCAATTGTCACCCTTTTTGAAAATTGGTGTTATGATGGCAATCTCCCAATCCTTTGGTATGGTCTTGTTGCACCACGCTGCCTGTAGGACCCTTAAGAGTAATAGGTCACCAGATGCTCCCATGTACTTAACCATTTCTGGTGTTATACCATCATGCCCTGCTGCTTTGCCCATCTTGATTTTCTCCAGTGCTGCCTTCAGTTCTTCCATCTTTATGTCATCTTCATCACCATTGGTTTCCTTATCTGTGCTAGTGGTTATCATTTCTGATGCTTGACCTTGCTCACCATCAATGAGTTCTGAGAAATATTCTTTCCATCTTTCCATTACTTTCTTCGGGGCAGTAAGTAATTTGCCTTGCTTGTCTTTTATAAATTTGAGAGGGCATTGTAGCACATAGTCACAATATTAAATTAGATAGAATTCAGCACCAAGCATTATGTGCAATTGCAGGAGCAATCAGATCAACATCGAGGGGTGCTCTGGAGGTGGCCTTAGGAATCCTCCCTTTGGAACTTCAGAGAAAGGAACTAAGACTAAATTACATGACCAAAATTAGGTTGGACAAGACTCACCCTGCTTTTCCAGCATTTGCTAGATATCAATTCACAAATCAGAACAGGTTTATGAATGCCAGTAGATACCCGACAGGTTGGAAATGCATCAATTAATAACAGTATTATTTACAAGCCGGTAGTATCATTACTAGTGATGAGCTGTTTAATAGTGTTGTGTACAATGCGATTGTTAGAGACAGTCGCATCGCTGGTCCTGGGCCTGTAAAAAGAGCCATTGGTCAACTGGTTATTACCTTCACTTAGGTATAAGTCCTTCTGCCAGACGACAATGGCTCCTCCCTTGTCAGCCGGTTTGACGACAATGTCGTCTCTGCGGCGAAGAAGGGAGAGAGCGCAGGACTCTGCCGAAGTGAGATTGGAATAATGCAATCTACGAGGGCGGAGCTGCTGAATGTCATGGATGGTGTTCTTGATATACAGGTCCAGGGCATGAGAGGCCCCAGGTTTAGGTGTAAAGGGGGGTTTAGTAGAGTCAGAAAAGCGTGCGAAGATGTCGGATTCAGGCTGAGACTGCAGAGTGCTGTCTTCCTTTCTAAAATGGAACTTCAGCCTCATGCGATGGTGAAACCGATGAACATCCTGGAGGAGATTGTATTGGTCTAGGGTCGGACGAAGAGGAACAAATTTTAGGCCCTTACTAAGAACAGAGCGCTCTCCCTCAGAGAGGGGTAGATCTGGGCCACTTTGACCACCTCTTAGGGGGAGAAGCTACAGTGAAATGCTATTTTTGTAAGTAACTGCGGAGTTTTGTAAGTAACAGGCTTAACTTACAACACTGTCAACAGTAATAGATATGCATAGCTATGAATCTGATGATATAATAATATTGGTTGCCATGGAAATGGTAGCCATTTAAGAGTTTAATCCAATATTTAAATTGCCTGATGTGCTTATAAGTTATGAGAAGCAAATTTAAATCAGATACTCCACATTGTATTTTAAAACTTTTGTCACATTAGATTTTTTATACCTTCAGTAGATTCTGAGATACAGAACTTTAAAGCTGGTATCTAAAACTGGTAGCACATTTTCACAAAACTATTGAGAAATTATATGCAGTAAATTTACATTTTTTGTAAGATATCAGAACTCGGATCTGACGCCTTTTGTTGTCCAGTGGAAAGCATCTGTACCAAATCTGATATTGATTGATTAAGACATAAGTTATAAGAAAATTATTAACGTAAAATTAAATTCTGAGAAATTCATTGTTTCCTTCATATGAAAAGCAAAATTTCTTAAGAAAATATAATTTGAAAAATAAAAATTTACCTTCTTAGAATGTGTTCTGACAAATAATTTTGACACTTAGATTCAGGAGAACATAAATTATCAGAACACAGAGTAATCCCAATTTTCACTTTTGTCTACTCAAAATGCACTGATGCTCCACCCCTTAAAGACATCAATAATACTAAAGCATCCATATAATGTTATAAATATTTTACATACCTTAAAATCTGTTTCCGGCTTTATTTCTGCAAATAGACCTGCAACATTAGCTTCCATATTGCTTCCAACCTGAAAGCAATGAATGCAGAAGGTGTCTTCTTAAGACTATAAAGATATACTGCATATATTATTTACATAGCACTTGAATACCATAATCGCCAAGCAATAAAGGTAAAGGATCCCATTACACGCCAATTGAGGCATTTTGGGAATACTGTGTTAGGTCCGTATTTTCTTGACCATCAGCACACTAGGAGTGATGTAGTCAGCATCACGCTGGCCGCCTTAACCTTCCCAGAGTTGCTCTGGTACCCAAATCATGAGGCTGGGTCAACCCCGGAGCCGTCTGCGGTCTAAAAAAAAATTGCACTTCAACTGGGGATTGAACCATGTACCACCGAGCTAGGAAGCCAGTGCACTAACCACTGCGCTAACATGGCTCCTCAAGCAATAATCATTGTGAAATGATGGAGCCTAATGCAGCTGCATATCTGTATTATGCCTTTTTTTCAATAAATAACTCATCACTTTCCATGTCTTCCTTGTGCAGGTCTGCTTAGAACCTGTGCCGGAGCAGAACTGATTTAGGGTTATCACTTACAGATCCTGAAATTCCCCTGTTTAATCTAGTCAAGGGGTTGGAAACCAATTAATCACGATTTACCCATAGACCATAGAGGATGATTTGGTAGATATATATGTGATGAAGGGAAAGGAAAAGAATGCAAGGATTATCCTATTTACTATTTTCCCTGTCACTGACAGTTACATTATTCTTTTGCAATTTGTGAGCTTTCATAAATCTTTCTTCTTGGGCAAGTTGGTCAGACAGCAATCTTCCATTTTTCTGGAATTTCTTCTCCCTCCCAGACTTTTTCAAGTAATTAGCATAATATCACTGCAGAGGTGACAATATATGTTTGGATGGCTGCTGCTGGAAAGCCATCCGGACCAGCATCTTTTCCATCTTTTTAGAAGTGCCATGACTTTATTTCGAACAGTACAGTCAGCTGGACAAGGAAGTTAAACGCCAAACCCGAGCCAACAAAAGGAATTTCCTAGACGATCTTGCAAGACAGGCAGAAGAGGCAGCACTGAGAAATGAACAAAGCACAGTATACAAAATAACTAAATTCATCAGCAGAAAACGAGGTGCAAACAATATTACATTAGTAAGAGATAAGCAAGGAAATCTCATCATGACAGCAGAGGGACAGGAAACAAGATGGGCAGAGCATTTCAGAGAAACTCTGAACAAGGAACCACCAGAGACAAAGTTGAAATTAGTTGTTTCCTGAGGCTGAAAATAATATAGATGTTAATACAGACATTCCACGAAAAGAAGAAATCATCACAGCAATCAAAGGGTTAAAGAATGGAAGAGCTCCTGGCCATGATAACTTAAATGCAGAGCTATTTAAGACAGACCCTCAGCTAGCAGCAAAACTATTAGAACCACTATTTGCACAAGTCTGGAAAACAGGGACAACACCAATAGAGTGGAATAAAGGAATAATTGTCAAATTGCCCAAGAAAGGAGATCTTGCAGACTGCAATAATTGGAGAGGAATCACTGTTCTCTCAGTTCCCAGCAAAATACTAGGCAGGATAATTATACAGAGAATTTCAAAAGCAGCAGACCACAAACTGAGGAAAGAATAAGCAGGATTTAGAAAGAACAGAAGATGTGTAGATCATATATTTACTCTCTGGAACATTATAGAGCAGTGCTCAGAATGGCAAAGACAGCTGTACATTAATTTCATTGATTTTGAAAAGGCTTTTGACAGTATACATAGGGACAGTTTATGGAAAATACTGAGGGCTTATGGAATTCCAAGCTGCATAGTGTCAGTCATAAAAAGCCTCTATGCCAACTTTACGTGTAGTGTTGGGCAGAGCAAAATAACCTTTGAGGTGAAGACAGGAGTACGACAGGGATGCCCCTTATCAACCACTCTATTTTTAACAGTCATAGACTGTGTGATGCGCCAGACAACAGAAGGCAGTCCAAGAGGAATAAGATGGACTACATTTTCTACATTGGAAGATCTGGAATATGCAGATGACATTGCACTGCTAGCACATTCACATCAACACATCCAGGAAAAAATGGGTAGACTTAATAAGTATAGCCAGCAGGTGGGCTTGAACATCAATTTAAAGAAGTCAGAGGTCATGAATGTGAGCAACCCTGAGCCCATATCAGTAAGGAATCAGCAACTGGTACAGACAGACACCTTCACATACCTAGGATGCATAGTAACACCAGACAGTGGGGCAAGCAAAGACATCAACAACAGAATGAAAAGCAAGAACAGCCTTTTTTAGCCTAAACAACATCTGGAAGTCCTCTCAATACAGCACAAGGACAAAATTAAGGTTATATCAGAGCTGTGTGCTTTCTGTGCTTCTCTATGGTGTGGAATGCTGGAGAGTTACAGAGAAGGAAAGGTCGAAATTGTCCTCTTTTCACACAACATGCCTAAGACAAATTCACCGAATCTTTTGGCCGAATACCATCACCAACCAAGATCTGCTTACTCGGAGCAAGCAAGAGGACATGCACACCATCATAGCTGGCAGACACTGGAGTTGGGTTGGCCATGTCCTCAGAAGTGATCGCGATGCCATCACAAGAACAGCTATGCTTTGGACCCCTGAAGGAAAACGAAAGAGAGGCCGACCAAAAACAACTTGGCGGAAGACTGTGGAGGCTGAGATGCAAAGAATGAACCAGAGTTTAGGGCACTGTACGAAGGATGGCCACCGACTGAGCAAAGTGGAATCAATTTGTTGTTGCCCTACAAGATGCCACTAGGCGTGATGGCCACTGACTGCTTTGACGGTCGGCGGCTAAGGATCAAAGAAGAAGAAGATGACTATTTATTTCTCACTTATTTGGTATAGAAGCTAGATGATGATGGTCAGGTATCACTTGTAGCACATGATGCTCATGTAACAAACAAGGTGGTTCCTCAGAGACCTCTTTTACATTGTTCTCTTTTCTACAGAAGCCCTCTTTGATCATAATTGTACAGCAACAAACAAAAAAAACAAGGTAGGTTTTCCCTTGCCTTTCATTGGTTTTCTGTGTGGCAAGAATCTCCATACATGTTTGACCAAAAAAGTCTAATCTGAATGGCAGTGTAAAGGTGAGATGATAAGGCACCACAACTTTGCAGGCTATTAAGTGATAAAGCTTTAAAGATGTTTTATATAGGCTTCATTTACAATGAAGACCTGCTAACCTTCAACATTTGATAAGTAAAATTAACACACACACACAGCAAACAATCAACAGCAACTTAATTTCTGCTATTTTCTACAATTATTTTTGAGACATTTGTTTTAATATTATTTGGTGATTGGTCATAAAACAGTTTGTTGTAAGTTACAACTTTTTTTAAACTGCTAACTACACATAACTAAGCTGGAATTTCAGCTCAACAAATTCCCAGTAAAGACCACCATAAATTCTGAAAAGGCTCACCTGAAACTGTCCAAAATAATATATTTACACATTCAGTATACTTGAGACATTTGTTTTAATATTATTTGGTGATTGGTCATAAAACAGTTTGTTGCAAGTTACAACCTTTAACTGCTAACTACACATAACTAAGCTAGAATTTCAGCTTAACAAATTCCCACTATAGACCACCCTAAATTCTGAAAAAGCTCACTTGAAACTGTCCAAAATAATATATTTACACATCCAGCATGTTGCAACACATATCTTACATCTCTGAAATTTCACCTCATACCAAAGATCCTTAAACACAACAATATCATTAAGGGGAGGAGCTACACAGAAATGCTATTTTTGTTATGAATCATATGATTTCAACTAAAATGCACAGACTTAACCTACATCAGCCATAGATATGTACAACACCTGGACCTATGCATACACAGATGGATCAGCAACAAATGCAACAGAAAATGGAAGTGGAGGTGTCTTTCTGACCTTAAGCACTGGTGCACAAAAAAAGCTGTCAGTGGCAACAGGACAATTCTCACGTAACTTCAGAGCAGAGGCACAGGCCTTGAAAACTGCAACAGAGGTTATAATGACAGAGGAAAGCACAGAGAGTTGCTTTCTTTACTGATGCACAGTCAGTAAAATGCAACATTGAAAAGTCAAAATAATACAGAACTGGACGACCTCAGACTAGAACACCACAAACTATGTCAACGATTCAAAAGTGTTGTGATCCAATAGATCCCATCTCATTGTAACATCACCTGCAATGAAGAGGCTGACAGATTGGCAAAGGAAGGTGGAAATCTATCTCAGCCTGATGCATGCATAACTTTCGATGAAGCAAAGAGTTTAATCACAATCAGATATAGAAACAAATGGGAAGTAAAACATCCAGGTCACATACAAAATGATGCATACTACCAGCTCAACAGAAGAGAAGGTGCTGGTACTTGATAGGACACATACTGAGGAAAATGTGTTGATGGCATACAAGGCAGTCCTTGTTCTGGAACCCTGAAAAGGAAGAGAGGCAGAGGTAGACCAAGAAACACATGGAGAAGAGAACTGGAGACAGATGAAAATGATGGAGAAAACATGGAGAGAACCTGAGCTCATGGCATGTGACATGAGGACTTGGCATGTGTTTGTTGAAGGCCTATGCTCCTTGAAGAGCTGAGGGTAATGAATGAATACCGGTAAGTAAGCAATTTGATTATAAACATTGTTTACTGTGGGCTTTCGCACATCCAAAGTCTAGGATTTTGTCTGAACTGAGTGTTTCCTATTATCATATGGTGTGTTCATGCCAACTCTACATGTTTGTTGCCTCTTTCAGTTTTTTCTCTCCAAGCCATAACTTGCCGCCACTTCCACTCTTTCATTACCAATTTTCACGCTGAAGGCTGCAAACACCACAGCTGTCTTATGAGATTTGCATGGGGCCATAGCCATGCCAAATTCATTGTAGAATGTGCCAACTACTTTTCTTTCCTTCTCACTGCTGGTGTGTGTATTTGTGTGAAATTAACTCTTAGTATATGGCAAGCCATTTCAAGTGGCTCACAGTTTGGATCAAAAATAAGGAAAGCCACTTGAAGCAGCTCATAATGGTGAAGTCCCTGTGATTGAAGTTCAAACAAAATTTACTGAAATTTCTTCCAGTTCAGTATTTGTAATGTCTTCTGCTATAACTCCTGTGTTTATATGTGTTAGAATTTTTTTTTTTTTTAAATCTATGATGTGGCATTAGTTTTTAATACTATAAGCAACAGCTACTTAATGTAAATAAACTTTTTCTGGCTGAAATGGCTGCACATTCCAATCACTGTAGGCAAAGTTTATTGGTTGAACATAGGTTACAGATTATTCACTCATGGACTGGAAAGGGCAATGATAATTTATTGTTGTGATTTAAAAGAATTTTGTGAATAAATCAATAGATTCTGAGAATGAGGGGGCATTTACCCAGGCTAGACCTAGCTGAAGAAGGGGGAGAGGAGAGATGAAAGGAGAACATACAGGTTTTATAAAAGATACAGAATATAGATTCAGATCACAACTCAGACCAAAAACAATTACAACTGATAAAACAGTGCTTCTGGCTAATATTAGAATTAGTGGCGGGCGCCATACCTCTCAGCCACTTCGACCACCTCTTAGGGGGAGAAGCTACAGTGAAATGCTATTTTTGTAAGTAACTGCGGAGTTTTGTAAGTAACAGGCTTAACTTACAACACTGTCAACAGTAATAGATATGCATAGCTATGAATCTGATGATATAATAATATTGGTTGCCATGGAAATGGTGGCCATATAGGAGTTTAATCCAATATTTAAATTGCCTAATGTGCTTATAAGTTATGAGAAACAAATTTAAAACAGATACTCCACATTGTATTTTAAAACTTTTGTCACATTAGATTTTTTATACCTTCAGTAGATTCTGAGATATAGAACTTTAAAGATGGTATCTAAAACTGGTAGCACATTTTCACAAAACTACTGAGAAATTATATGCAGTAAATTTACATTTTTTGTAAGATATCAGAAATCGGATCTGCCGCGTTTTGTTGTCCAGTGGAAAGCATCTGTACCAAATCTGATATTGATTGATTAAGACATAAGTTATAAGAAAATTATTAAGTAAAATTAAATTCTGAGAAATTCATTGTTTCCTTCATATGAAAAGCAAAATTTCTTAAGAAAATATAATTTGAAAAATAAAAATTTACCTTCTTTAGAATGTGTTCTGACAAATAATTTTGACACTTAGATTCAGGAGAACATAAATTATCAGAACACAGAGTAATCCCAATTTTCACTTTTGTCTACTCAAAATGCACTGATGCTCCACCCCTTAAAGACATCAATAATACTAAAGCATCCATATAATGTTATAAATATTTTACATACCTTAAAATCTGTTTCCGGCTTTATTTCTGCAAATAGACCTGCAACATTAGCTTCCATATTGCTTCCAACCTGAAAGCAATGAATGCAGAAGGTGTCTTCTTAAGACTATAAAGATATACTGCATATATTATTTACATAGCACTTGAATACCATAATCGCCAAGCAATAAAGGTAAAGGATCCCATTACACGCCAATTGAGGCATTTTGGGAATACTGTGTTAGGTCCGTATTTTCTTGACCATCAGCACACTAGGAGTGATGTAGTCAGCATCACGCTGGCCGCCTTAACCTTCCCAGAGTTGCTCTGGTACCCAAATCATGAGGCTGGGTCAACCCCGGAGCCGTTTGCAGTCTAAAAAAAAATTGCACTTCAACTGGGGATTGAACCATGTACCACCGAGCTAGGAAGCCAGTGCACTAACCACTGCGCTAAGATGGCTCCTCAAGCAATAATCATTGTGAAATGATGGAGCCTAATGTAGCTGCATATCTGTATTATGCCTTTTTTTCAATAAATAACTCATCACTTTCCATGTCTTCCTTGTGCAGGTCTGCTTAGAACCTGTGCCGGAGCAGAACTGATTTAGGGTTATCACTTACAGATCCTGAAATTCCCCTGTTTAATCTAGTCAAGGGGTTGGAAACCAATTAATCATGATTTACCCATAGACCACAGAGGATGATTTGGTAGATATATATGTGATGAAGGGAAAGGAAAAGAATGCAAGGATTATCCTATTTACTATTTTCCCTGTCACTGACAGTTACATTATTCTTTTGCAATTTGTGAGCTTTCATAAATCTTTCTTCTTGGGCAAGTTGGTCAGACAGCAATCTTCCATTTTTCTGGAATTTCTTCTCCCTCCCAGACTTTTTCAAGTAATTAGCATAATATCACTGCAGAGGTGACATACATGGTTGGATGGCTGCTGCTGGAAAGCCATCCGGACCAGCATCTTTTCCATCTTTTTAGAAGTGCCATGACTTTATTTCGAACAGTACAGTCAGCTGGACAAGGAAGTTAAACGCCAAACCCGGGCCAACAAAAGGAATTTCCTAGACGATCTTGCAAGACAGGCAGAAGAGGCAGCACTGAGAAATGAACAAAGCACAGTATACAAAATAACTAAATTCATCAGCAGAAAACGAGGTGCAAACAATATTACATTAGTAAGAGATAAGCAAGGAAATCTCATCATGACAGCAGAGGGACAGGAAACAAGATGGGCAGAGCATTTCAGAGAAACTCTGAACAAGGAACCACCAGAGACACAATTGAATGTTCCTGAGGCTGAAAATAATATAGATGTTAATACAGACATTCCACGAAAAGAAGAAATCATCACAGCAATCAAAGGGTTAAAGAATGGAAGAGCTCCTGGCCATGATAACTTAAATGCAGAGCTATTTAAGACAGACCCTCAGCTAGCAGCAAAACTATTAGAACCACTATTTGCACAAGTCTGGAAAACAGGGACAACACCAATAGAGTGGAATAAAGGAATAATTGTCAAATTGCCCAAGAAAGGAGATCTTGCAGACTGCAATAATTGGAGAGGAATCACTGTTCTCTCAGTTCCCAGCAAAATACTAGGCAGGATAATTATACAGAGAATTTCAAAAGCAGCAGACCACAAACTGAGGAAAGAATAAGCAGGATTTAGAAAGAACAGAAGATGTGTAGATCATATATTTACTCTCTGGAACATTATAGAGCAGTGCTCAGAATGGCAAAGACAGCTGTACATTAATTTCATTGATTTTGAAAAGGCTTTTGACAGTATACATAGGGACAGTTTATGGAAAATACTGAGGGCTTATGGAATTCCAAGCTGCATAGTGTCAGTCATAAAAAGCCTCTATGCCAACTTTACGTGTAGTGTTGGGCAGAGCAAAATAACCTTTGAGGTGAAGACAGGAGTACGACAGGGATGCCCCTTATCAACCACTCTATTTTTAACAGTCATAGACTGTGTGATGCGCCAGACAACAGAAGGCAGTCCAAGAGGAATAAGATGGACTACATTTTCTACATTGGAAGATCTGGAATATGCAGATGACATTGCACTGCTAGCACATTCACATCAACACATCCAGGAAAAAATGGGTAGACTTAATAAGTATAGCCAGCAGGTGGGCTTGAACATCAATTTAAAGAAGTCAGAGGTCATGAATGTGAGCAACCCTGAGCCCATATCAGTAAGGAATCAGCAACTGGTACAGACAGACACCTTCACATACCTAGGATGCATAGTAACACCAGACAGTGGGGCAAGCAAAGACATCAACAACAGAATGAAAAGCAAGAACAGCCTTTTTTTAGCCTAAACAACATCTGGAAGTCCTCTCAATACAGCACAAGGACAAAATTAAGGTTATATCAGAGCTGTGTGCTTTCTGTGCTTCTCTATGGTGTGGAATGCTGGAGAGTTACAGAGAAGGAAAGGTCGAAATTGTCCTCTTTTCACACAACATGCCTAAGACAAATTCACCGAATCTTTTGGCCGAATACCATCACCAACCAAGATCTGCTTACTCGGAGCAAGCAAGAGGACATGCACACCATCATAGCTGGCAGACACTGGAGTTGGGTTGGCCATGTCCTCAGAAGTGATCGCGATGCCATCACAAGAACAGCTATGCTTTGGACCCCTGAAGGAAAACGAAAGAGAGGCCGACCAAAAACAACTTGGCGGAAGACTGTGGAGGCTGAGATGCAAAGAATGAACCAGAGTTTAGGGCACTGTACGAAGGATGGCCATCGACTGAGCAAAGTGGAATCAATTTGTTGTTGCCCTACAAGATGCCACTAGGCGTGATGGCCACTGACTGCTTTGACGGTCGGCGGCTAAGGATCAAAGAAGAAGAAGATGACTATTTATTTCTCACTTATTTGGTATAGAAGCTAGATGATGGTCAGGTATCACTTGTAGCACATGATGCTCATGTAACAAACAAGGTGGTTCCTCAGAGACCTCTTTTACATTGTTCTCTTTTCTACAGAAGCCCTCTTTGATCATAATTGTACAGCAACAAACAAAAAAACAAGGTAGGTTTTCCCTTGCCTTTCATTGGTTTTCTGTGTGGTAAGAATCTCCATACATGTTTGACCAAAAAAGTCTAATCTGAATGGCAGTGTAAAGGTGAGATGATAAGGCACCACAACTTTGCAGGCTATTAAGTGATAAAGCTTTAAAGATGTTTTATATAGGCTTCATTTACAATGAAGACCTGCTAACCTTCAACATTTGATAAGTAAAATTAACACACACACACAGCAAACAATCAACAGCAACTTAATTTCTGCTATTTTCTACAATTATTTTTGAGACATTTGTTTTAATATTATTTGGTGATTGGTCATAAAACAGTTTGTTGTAAGTTACAACTTTTTTAAAACTGCTAACTACACATAACTAAGCTGGAATTTCAGCTCAACAAATTCCCAGTAAAGACCACCATAAATTCTGAAAAGGCTCACCTGAAACTGTCCAAAATAATATATTTACACATTCAGTATACTTGAGACATTTGTTTTAATATTATTTGGTGATTGGTCATAAAACAGTTTGTTGCAAGTTACAACCTTTAACTGCTAACTACACATAACTAAGCTAGAATTTCAGCTTAACAAATTCCCACTATAGACCACCCTAAATTCTGAAAAAGCTCACTTGAAACTGTCCAAAATAATATATTTACACAACATCCAGCATGTTGCAACACATATCTTACATCTCTGAAATTTCACCTCATACCAAAGATCCTTAAACACAAACAATATCATTAAGGGGAGGAGCTACACAGAAATGCTATTTTTGTTATGAATCATATGATTTCAACTAAAATGCACAGACTTAACCTACATCAGCCATAGATATGTACAACACCTGGACCTATGCATACACAGATTGATCAGAAAAAAAATGCAACATAAAATGGAAGTGGAGGTGTCTTTCTGACCTTAAGCACTGGTGCACAAAAACAGCTGTCAGTGGCAACAGGACAATTCTCACGTAACTTCAGAGCAGAGGCACAGGCCTTGAAAACTGCAACAGAGGTTATAATGACAGAGGAAAGCACAGAGAGTTGCTTTCTTTACTGATGCACAGTCAGTAAAATGCAACATTGAAAAGTCAAAATAATACAGAACTGGACGACCTCAGACTAGAACACCACAAACTATGTCAACGATTCAAAAGTGTTGTGATCCAATAGATCCCATCTCATTGTAACATCACCTGCAATGAAGAGGCTGACAGATTGGCAAAGGAAGGTGGAAATCTATCTCAGCCTGATGCACGCATAACTATCGATGAAGCAAAGAGTTTTAATCACAATCAGATATAGAAACAAATGGGAAGTAAAACATCCAGGTCACATACAAAATGATGCATACTACCAGCTCAACAGAAGACAACAAGTGGTAATCTTCAGACTCCACACTAGCCACAACAGATTGAGATACATGCTAAAGATAGGAACTACTGATCAGTGTAGCTGTGGCTCTGATAAAATGACTGCCAAACATCTGCTTCAAAATTGCCCAACATATGCGGAACAGAGAAAGCGCATAGGGCCGACACCAGTGCCATTCGTGGAAAAGCTCTACGGAGATTCAAATAGCCTAAAATTTACTACTGCTTTCTTTGAAAACATTCAAGTAGACGCATTAGAGTGTACGAAGAAGAAGAAATGGTATGACAAGATCACAGTGTGGAACTTATAACAAGAAGTACACAAGTGCTAGTGGAACAAGAATTCAGAAGAAGGTGCTGGTAATGGATAGGACACATACTGAGGAAATGTGTTGATGGCATTACAAGGCAGACCTGTCCTTGTTCTGGAACCCTGAAAGGAAGAGAGGCAGAGGTAGACCAAGAAACACATGGAGAAGAGAACTGGAGACAGATGAAAATGATGGAGAAAACATGGAGAGAAACCTGAGCTCATGGCATGTGACAGGGGGACTTGGCATGTGTTTGTTGAAGGGCCTATGCTCCTTGAAGAGCTGAGGGTAATGAATGAATGAATACCGGTAAGTAAGCAATTTGATTATAAACATTTGTTTACTGTGGGGCTTTCGCACATCCAAAGTCTAGGATTTTGTCTGAACTGAGTGTTTCCTATTATCATATGGTGTGTTCATGCCAACTCTACATGTTTGTTGCCTCTTTCACCATTTTCTCTCCAAGCCATAACTTGTTGCCACTTCCACTCTTTCATTACCAACTTTCACACTGAAGGCTGCAAACACCACAGCTGTCTTATGAGATTTGCATTGGGCCATAGCCATGCCAAATTCATTGTAGAATGTGCCAACTACTTTTCTTTCCTTCCCACTGCTGGTGTGTGTATTTGTGTGAAAATAACTCTTAGTATTTGGCAAGCCATTTCAAGTGGCTCACAGTTTGGCTCAAAAATAAGGAAAGCCACTTGAAGCAGCTCATAATGGTATAAAGTCCCTATGATTGAAGTTCAAACAAAATTTACTGAAATATCTTCCAGTGCAGTATTTGTAATGTCTTCTGCTATAACTCCTGTGTTTATATGTGTTAGAATTTTTTTTTTTTTTTAAATCTATGATGTGGCATTAGTTTTTAATACTATATAAGCAACAGCTACTTAATGTAAATAAACTTTTTCTGGCTGAAATGGCTGCACATTCCAATCACTGTAGGCAAAGTTTTATTGGTTGAACATAGGTTACAGATTATTCACTCATGGACTGGAAAGGGCAATGATAATTTATTGTTGTGATTTAAAAGAATTTTGTGAATAAATCAATAGATTCTGAGAATGAGGGGGCATTTACCCAGGCTAGACCTAGCCGAAGAAGGGGGAGAGGAGAGATGAAAGGAGAACATTGTGACAGGTTTTATAAAAGATACAGAATATAGATTCAGATCACAACTCAGACCAAAAAAAACAATTACAACTGATAAAACAGTGCTTCTGGCTAATATTAGAATTAGTGGCGGGCGCCATACCTCTCAGCCACTTCGACCACCTCTTAGGGGGAGAGCTACAGTGAAATGCTATTTTTGTAAGTAACTGCGGGAGTTTTGTAAGTAACAGGCTTAACTTACAACACTGTCAACAGTAATAGATATGCATAGCTATGAATCTGATGATATAATAATATTGGTTGCCATGGAAATGGTGGCCATATAGGAGTTTAATCCAATATTTAAATTGCCTAATGTGCTTATAAGTTATGAGAAACAAATTTAAAACAGATACTCCACATTGTATTTTAAAACTTTTGTCACATTAGATTTTTTATACCTTCAGTAGATTCTGAGATATAGAACTTTAAAGATGGTATCTAAAACTGGTAGCACATTTTCACAAAACTATTGAGAAATTATATGCAGTAAATTTACATTTTTTGTAAGATATCAGAAATCGGATCTGCCGCGTTTTGTTGTCCAGTGGAAAGCATCTGTACCAAATCTGATATTGATTGATTAAGACATAAGTTATAAGAAAATTATTAAGTAAAATTAAATTCTGAGAAATTCATTGTTTCCTTCATATGAAAAGCAAAATTTCTTAAGAAAATATAATTTGAAAAATAAAAATTTACCTTCTTAGAATGTGTTCTGACAAATAATTTTGACACTTAGATTCAGGAGAACATAAATTATCAGAACACAGAGTAATCCCAATTTTCACTTTTGTCTACTCAAAATGCACTGATGCTCCACCCCTTAAAGACATCAATAATACTAAAGCATCCATATAATGTTATAAATATTTTACATACCTTAAAATCTGTTTCCGGCTTTATTTCTGCAAATAGACCTGCAACATTAGCTTCCATATTGCTTCCAACCTGAAAGCAATGAATGCAGAAGGTGTCTTCTTAAGACTATAAAGATATACTGCATATATTATTTACATAGCACTTGAATACCATAATCGCCAAGCAATAAAGGTAAAGGATCCCGGTACACGCCCACTGAGGCATATTAGGAATATGGTGTTAGACTCATATTTTCTTGACCATCAGCACACGAGGGGTGATGTGGTCAGCATCACGCTGGCCGCCTTTAGCCTTCACAGAGTTGCTACGGTACCCAAATCATGAGGCTGGGTCGACCCTGGCGCCGTTTGCGATCTAAAAAATCCCACCTCAACTGGGGATCGAACCATGGACCACCGAGCCAGTGAGGAAGCCAGTGCACTAACCACTGCGCTAACATGGCTCCTCAAGCAATAATCATTGTGAAATAATGGGGCCTAATGCAGCTGCATATCTGTATTATGCCTTTTTTTCAATAAATAACTCATCACTTTCCATGTCTTCCTTGTGCTGGTCTGCTTAGAACCTGTGCTGGAGCAGAACTGATTTAGGGTTATCACTTACAGATCCTGAAATTCCCCTGTTTAATCTAGTCAAGGGGTTGGAAACCAATTAATCACGATTTACCCATAGACCACAGAGGATGATTTGGTAGATCTTTATGTGATGAAGGGAAAAGAAAAGAATGCAAGGATTATCCTATTTAATATTTTCCCTGTCACTGACAGTTACATTATTCTTTTGCAATTTGTGAGCTCTCATAAATCTTTCTTCTTGGGCAAGTTGGTCAGACAGCAATCTTCCATTTTTCTGGAATTTCTTCTCCCTCCCAGACTTTTTCAAGTAATTAGCATAATATCACTGCAGAGGTGACAATATATGTTTGGATGGCTGCTGCTGGAAAGCCATCCGGACCAGCATCTTTTCCATCTTTTTAGAAGTGCCATGACTTTATTTCGAACAGTACAGTCAGCTGGACAAGGAAGTTAAACGCCAAACCCGAGCCAACAAAAGGAATTTCCTAGACGATCTTGCAAGACAGGCAGAAGAGGCAGCACTGAGAAATGAACAAAGCACAGTATACAAAATAACTAAATTCATCAGCAGAAAACGAGGTGCAAACAATATTACATTAGTAAGAGATAAGCAAGGAAATCTCATCATGACAGCAGAGGGACAGGAAACAAGATGGGCAGAGCATTTCAGAGAAACTCTGAACAAGGAACCACCAGAGACACAATTGAATGTTCCTGAGGCTGAAAATAATATAGATGTTAATACAGACATTCCACGAAAAGAAGAAATCATCACAGCAATCAAAGGGTTAAAGAATGGAAGAGCTCCTGGCCATGATAACTTAAATGCAGAGCTATTTAAGACAGACCCTCAGCTAGCAGCAAAACTATTAGAACCACTATTTGCACAAGTCTGGAAAACAGGGACAACACCAATAGAGTGGAATAAAGGAATAATTGTCAAATTGCCCAAGAAAGGAGATCTTGCAGACTGCAATAATTGGAGAGGAATCACTGTTCTCTCAGTTCCCAGCAAAATACTAGGCAGGATAATTATACAGAGAATTTCAAAAGCAGCAGACCACAAACTGAGGAAAGAATAAGCAGGATTTAGAAAGAACAGAAGATGTGTAGATCATATATTTACTCTCTGGAACATTATAGAGCAGTGCTCAGAATGGCAAAGACAGCTGTACATTAATTTCATTGATTTTGAAAAGGCTTTTGACAGTATACATAGGGACAGTTTATGGAAAATACTGAGGGCTTATGGAATTCCAAGCTGCATAGTGTCAGTCATAAAAAGCCTCTATGCCAACTTTACGTGTAGTGTTGGGCAGAGCAAAATAACCTTTGAGGTGAAGACAGGAGTACGACAGGGATGCCCCTTATCAACCACTCTATTTTTAACAGTCATAGACTGTGTGATGCGCCAGACAACAGAAGGCAGTCCAAGAGGAATAAGATGGACTACATTTTCTACATTGGAAGATCTGGAATATGCAGATGACATTGCACTGCTAGCACATTCACATCAACACATCCAGGAAAAAATGGGTAGACTTAATAAGTATAGCCAGCAGGTGGGCTTGAACATCAATTTAAAGAAGTCAGAGGTCATGAATGTGAGCAACCCTGAGCCCATATCAGTAAGGAATCAGCAACTGGTACAGACAGACACCTTCACATACCTAGGATGCATAGTAACACCAGACAGTGGGGCAAGCAAAGACATCAACAACAGAATGAAAAGCAAGAACAGCCTTTTTTTTAGCCTAAACAACATCTGGAAGTCCTCTCAATACAGCACAAGGACAAAATTAAGGTTATATCAGAGCTGTGTGCTTTCTGTGCTTCTCTATGGTGTGGAATGCTGGAGAGTTACAGAGAAGGAAAGGTCGAAATTGTCCTCTTTTCACACAACATGCCTAAGACAAATTCACCGAATCTTTTGGCCGAATACCATCACCAACCAAGATCTGCTTACTCGGAGCAAGCAAGAGGACATGCACACCATCATAGCTGGCAGACACTGGAGTTGGGTTGGCCATGTCCTCAGAAGTGATCGCGATGCCATCACAAGAACAGCTATGCTTTGGACCCCTAAAGGAAAACGAAAGAGAGGCTGACCAAAAACAACTTGGCGGAGGACTGTGGAGGCTGAGATGCAAAGAATGAACCAGAGTTGGGGCACTGTACGAAGGATGGCCGCCGACCGAGCAAAGTGGAATCAATTTGTTGTTGCCCTACAAGATGCCACTAGGCGTGATGGCCACTGACTGCTTTGACGGTCGGCGGCTAAGGATCAAAGAAGAAGAAGATGACTATTTATTTCTCACTTATTTGGTATAGAAGCTAGATGATGGTCAGGTATCACTTGTAGCACATGATGCTCATGTAACAAACAAGGTGGTTCCTCAGAGACCTCTTTTACATTGTTCTCTTTTCTACAGAAGCCCTCTTTGATCATAATTGTACAGCAACAAACAAAAAAAACAAGGTAGGTTTTCCCTTGCCTTTCATTGGTTTTCTGTGTGGCAAGAATCTCCATACATGTTTGACCAAAAAAGTCTAATCTGAATGGCAGTGTAAAGGTGAGATGATAAGGCACCACAACTTTGCAGGCTATTAAGTGATAAAGCTTTAAAGATGTTTTATATAGGCTTCATTTACAATGAAGACCTGCTAACCTTCAACATTTGCTAAGTAAAATTAACACACACACACAGCAAACAATCAACAGCAACTTAATTTCTGCTATTTTCTACAATTATTTTTGAGACATTTGTTTTAATATTATTTGGTGATTGGTCATAAAACAGTTTGTTGTAAGTTACAACTTTTTTTAAACTGCTAACTACACATAACTAAGCTGGAATTTCAGCTCAACAAATTCCCAGTAAAGACCACCATAAATTCTGAAAAGGCTCACCTGAAACTGTCCAAAATAATATATTTACACATTCAGTATACTTGAGACATTTGTTTTTAATTATTATTTGGTGATTGGTCATAAAACAGTTTGTTGCAAGTTACAACCTTTAACTGCTAACTACACATAACTAAGCTAGAATTTCAGCTTAACAAATTCCCACTATAGACCACCCTAAATTCTGAAAAAGCTCACTTGAAACTGTCCAAAATAATATATTTACACATCCAGCATGTTGCAACACATATCTTACATCTCTGAAAATTTCACCTCATACCAAAGATCCTTAAACACAACAATATCATTAAGGGGAGGAGCTACACAGAAATGCTATTTTTGTTATGAATCATATGATTTCAACTAAAATGCACAGACTTACCTACATCAGCCATAGATATGTACAACACCTGGACCTATGCATACACAGATGGATCAGCAACAAATGCAACAGAAAATGGAAGTGGAGGTGTCTTTCTGACCTTAAGCACTGGTGCACAAAAAAAGCTGTCAGTGGCAACAGGACAATTCTCACGTAACTTCAGAGCAGAGGCACAGGCCTTGAAAACTGCAACAGAGGTTATAATGACAGAGGAAAGCACAGAGAGTTGCTTTCTTTACTGATGCACAGTCAGTAAAATGCAACATTGAAAAGTCAAAATAATACAGAACTGGACGACCTCAGACTAGAACACCACAAACTATGTCAACGATTCAAAAGTGTTGTGATCCAATAGATCCCATCTCATTGTAACATCACCTGCAATGAAGAGGCTGACAGATTGGCAAAGGAAGGTGGAAATCTATCTCAGCCTGATGCATGCATAACTTTCGATGAAGCAAAGAGTTTAATCACAATCAGATATAGAAACAAATGGGAAGTAAAACATCCAGGTCACATACAAAATGATGCATACTACCAGCTCAACAGAAGACAACAAGTGGTAATCTTCAGACTCCACACTAGCCACAAAATATTGAGATACATGCTAAAGATAGGAACTACTGATCAGTGTAGCTGTGGCTCTGATAAAATGACTGCCAAACATCTGCTTCAAAATTGCCCAACATATGCGGAACAGAGAAAGCGCATAGGGCCGACACCAGTGCCATTCGTGGAAAAGCTCTACGGAGATTCAAATAGCCTAAAATTTACTACTGCTTTCTTTGAAAACATTCAAGTAGACGCATTAGAGTGTACGAAGAAGAAGAAATGGTATGACAAGATCACAGTGTGGAACTTATAACAAGAAGTACACAAGTGCTAGTGGAACAAGAATTCAGAAGAAGGTGCTGGTAATTGATAGGACACATACTGAGGAAATGTGTTGATGGCATTACAAGGCAGTCCTTGTTCTGGAACCCTGAAAGGAAGAGAGGCAGAGGTAGACCAAGAAACACATGGAGAAGAGAACTGGAGACAGATGAAAATGATGGAGAAAACATGGAGAGAACCTGAGCTCATGGCATGTGACAGGGGGACTTGGCATGTGTTTGTTGAAGGCCTATGCTCCTTGAAGAGCTGAGGGTAATGAATGAATACCGGTAAGTAAGCAATTTGATTATAAACATTGTTTACTGTGGGCTTTCGCACATCCAAAGTCTAGGATTTTGTCTGACCTGAGTGTTTCCTATTATCATATGGTGTGTTCATGCCAACTCTACATGTTTGTTGCCTCTTTCAGTTTTTTTCTCTCCAAGCCATAACTTGCCGCCACTTCCACTCTTTCATTACCAATTTTCACGCTGAAGGCTGCAAACACCACAGCTGTATTATGAGATTTGCATGGGGCCATAGCCATGCCAAATTCATTGTAGAATTTGCCAACTACTTTTCTTTCCTTCTCACTGCTGGTGTGTGTATTTGTGTGAAATTAACTCTTAGTATATGGCAAGCCATTTCAAGTGGCTCACAGTTTGGATCAAAAATAAGGAAAGCCACTTGAAGCAGCTCATAATGGTGAAGTCCCTGTGATTGAAGTTCAAACAAAATTTACTGAAATTTCTTCCAGTTCAGTATTTGTAATGTCTTCTGCTATAACTCCTGTGTTTATATGTGTTAGAATTTTTTTTTTTTTTTAAATCTATGATGTGGCATTAGTTTTTAATACTATAAGCAACAGCTACTTAATGTAAATAAACTTTTTCTGGCTGAAATGGCTGCACATTCCAATCACTGTAGGCAAAGTTTATTGGTTGAACATAGGTTACAGATTATTCACTCATGGACTGGAAAGGGCAATGATAATTTATTGTTGTGATTTAAAAGAATTTTGTGAATAAATCAATAGATTCTGAGAATGAGGGGGCATTTACCCAGGCTAGACCTAGCTGAAGAAGGGGGAGAGGAGAGATGAAAGGAGAACATACAGGTTTTATAAAAGATACAGAATATAGATTCAGATCACAACTCAGACCAAAAACAATTACAACTGATAAAACAGTGCTTCTGGCTAATATTAGAATTAGTGGCGGGCGCCATACCTCTCAGCCACTTCGACCACCTCTTAGGGGGAGAAGCTACAGTGAAATGCTATTTTTGTAAGTAACTGCGGAGTTTTTGTAAGTAACAGGCTTAACTTACAACACTGTCAACAGTAATAGATATGCATAGCTATGAATCTGATGATATAATAATATTGGTTGCCATGGAAATGGTGGCCATATAGGAGTTTAATCCAATATTTAAATTGCCTAATGTGCTTATAAGTTATGAGAAACAAATTTAAAACAGATACTCCACATTGTATTTTAAAACTTTTGTCACATTAGATTTTTTATACCTTCAGTAGATTCTGAGATATAGAACTTTAAAGATGGTATCTAAAACTGGTAGCACATTTTCACAAAACTATTGAGAAATTATATGCAGTAAATTTACATTTTTTGTAAGATATCAGAAATCGGATCTGCCGCGTTTTGTTGTCCAGTGGAAAGCATCTGTACCAAATCTGATATTGATTGATTAAGACATAAGTTATAAGAAAATTATTAAGTAAAATTAAATTCTGAGAAATTCATTGTTTCCTTCATATGAAAAGCAAAATTTCTTAAGAAAATATAATTTGAAAAAAATAAAAATTTTACCTTCTTAGAATGTGTTCTGACAAATAATTTTGACACTTAGATTCAGGAGAACATAAATTATCAGAACACAGAGTAATCCCAATTTTCACTTTTGTCTACTCAAAATGCACTGATGCTCCACCCCTTAAAGACATCAATAATACTAAAGCATCCATATAATGTTATAAATATTTTACATACCTTAAAATCTGTTTCCGGCTTTATTTCTGCAAATAGACCTGCAACATTAGCTTCCATATTGCTTCCAACCTGAAAGCAATGAATGCAGAAGGTGTCTTCTTAAGACTATAAAGATATACTGCATATATTATTTACATAGCACTTGAATACCATAATCGCCAAGCAATAAAGGTAAAGGATCCCATTACACGCCAATTGAGGCATTTTGGGAATACTGTGTTAGGTCCGTATTTTCTTGACCATCAGCACACTAGGAGTGATGTAGTCAGCATCACGCTGGCCGCCTTAACCTTCCCAGAGTTGCTCTGGTACCCAAATCATGAGGCTGGGTCAACCCCGGAGCCGTTTGCGGTCTAAAAAAAATTGCACTTCAACTGGGGATTGAACCATGTACCACCGAGCTAGGAAGCCAGTGCACTAACCACTGCGCTAACATGGCTCCTCAAGCAATAATCATTGTGAAATAATGGGGCCTAATGCAGCTGCATATCTGTATTATGCCTTTTTTTCAATAAATAACTCATCACTTTCCATGTCTTCCTTGTGCTGGTCTGCTTAGAACCTGTGCTGGAGCAGAACTGATTTAGGGTTATCACTTACAGATCCTGAAATTCCCCTGTTTAATCTAGTCAAGGGGTTGGAAACCAATTAATCACGATTTACCCATAGACCACAGAGGATGATTTGGTAGATCTTTATGTGATGAAGTGAAAAGAAAAGAATGCAAGGATTATCCTATTTAATATTTTCCCTGTCACTGACAGTTACATTATTCTTTTGCAATTTGTGAGCTCTCATAAATCTTTCTTCTTGGGCAAGTTGGTCAGACAGCAATCTTCCATTTTTCTGGAATTTCTTCTCCCTCCCAGACTTTTTCAAGTAATTAGCATAATATCACTGCAGAGGTGACAATATATGTTTGGATGGCTGCTGCTGGAAAGCCATCCGGACCAGCATCTTTTCCATCTTTTTAGAAGTGCCATGACTTTATTTCGAACAGTACAGTCAGCTGGACAAGGAAGTTAAACGCCAAACCCGAGCCAACAAAAGGAATTTCCTAGACGATCTTGCAAGACAGGCAGAAGAGGCAGCACTGAGAAATGAACAAAGCACAGTATACAAAATAACTAAATTCATCAGCAGAAAACGAGGTGCAAACAATATTACAAAAGTAAGAGATAAGCAAGGAAATCTCATCATGACAGCAGGCGGACAGGAAACAAGATGGGCAGAGTATTTCAGAAAAACTCTGAACAAGGAACCACCAGAGACACAATTGAATGTTCCTGAGGCTGAAAATAATATAGATGTTAATACAGACATTCCACGAAAAGAAGAAATCATCACAGCAATCAAAGGGTTAAAGAATGGAAGAGCTCCTGGCCATGATAACTTAAATGCAGAGCTATTTAAGACAGACCCTCAGCTAGCAGCAAAACTATTAGAACCACTATTTGCACAAGTCTGGAAAACAGGGACAACACCAATAGAGTGGAATAAAGGAATAATTGTCAAATTGCCCAAGAAAGGAGATCTTGCAGACTGCAATAATTGGAGAGGAATCACTGTTCTCTCAGTTCCCAGCAAAATACTAGGCAGGATAATTATACAGAGAATTTCAAAAGCAGCAGACCACAAACTGAGGAAAGAATAAGCAGGATTTAGAAAGAACAGAAGATGTGTAGATCATATATTTACCCTCAGGAACATTATAGAGCAGTGCTCAGAATGGCAAAGACGGCTGTACATTAATTTCATTGATTTTGAAAGGCTTTTGACAGTATACATAGGAACAGTTTATGGAAAATACTGAGGGCTTATGGAATTCCAAGCTGCATAGTGTCAATCATAAAATGCCTCTATGCCAACTTTACGTGTAGCGTTGGGCAGAGCAACCTAACCTTTGAGGTGAAGACAGGAGTACGACAGGGATGCCCCTTATCAACCACTCTATTTTTAACAGTCATAGACTGTGTGATGCGCCAGACAACAGAAGGCAGTCCAAGAGGAATAAGATGGACTACATTTTCTACATTGGAAGATCTGGAATATGCAGATGACATTGCACTGCTAGCACATTCACATCAACACATCCAGGAAAAAATGGGTAGACTTAATAAGTATAGCCAGCAGGTGGGCTTGAACATCAATTTAAAGAAGTCAGAGGTCATGAATGTGAGCAACCCTGAGCCCATATCAGTAAGGAATCAGCAACTGGTACAGACAGACACCTTCACATACCTAGGATGCATAGTAACACCAGACAGTGGGGCAAGCAAAGACATCAACAACAGAATGAACAAAGCAAGAACAGCCTTTTTTAGCCTAAACAACATCTGGAAGTCCTCTCAATACAGCACAAGGACAAAATTAAGGTTATATCAGAGCTGTGTGCTTTCTGTGCTTCTCTATGGTGTGGAATGCTGGAGAGTTACAGAGAAAGAAAGGTCGAAATTGTCCTCTTTTCACACAACATGCCTAAGAAAAATTCACCGAATCTTTTGGCCGAATACCATCACCAACCAAGATCTGCTTACTCGGAGCAAGCAAGAGGACATGCACACCATCATAGCTGGCAGACACTGGAGTTGGGTTGGCCATGTCCTCAGAAGTGATCGCGATGCCATCACAAGAACAGCTATGCTTTGGACCCCTGAAGGAAAACGAAAGAGAGGCCGACCAAAAACAACTTGGCGGAAGACTGTGGAGGCTGAGATGCAAAGAATGAACCAGAGTTTAGGGCACTGTACGAAGGATGGCCACCGACTGAGCAAAGTGGAATCAATTTGTTGTTGCCCTACAAGATGCCACTAGGCGTGATGGCCACTGACTGCTTTGACGGTCGGCGGCTAAGGATCAAAGAAGAAGAAGATGACTATTTATTTCTCACTTATTTGGTATAGAAGCTAGATGATGGTCAGGTATCACTTGTAGCACATGATGCTCATGTAACAAACAAGGTGGTTCCACAGAGACCTCTTTTCTACAGAAGCCCTCTTTGATCATAATTGTACAGCAACAAACAAAAAACAAGGTGGGTTTTCCCTTGCCTTTCATTGGTTTTCTGTGTGGCAAGAATCTCCATACATGTTTGACCAAAAAAGTCTAATCTGAATGGCAGTGTAAAGGTGAGATGATAAGGCACCATACAACTTTGCAGGCTATTAAGTGATAAAGCTTTAAAGATGTTTTATATAGGCTTCATTTACAATGAAGACCTGCTAACCTTCAACATTTGATAAGTAAAATTAACACACACACGCAGCAAACAATCAACAGCAACTTAATTTCTGCTATTTCTACAATTATTTTTGAGACATTTGTTTTAATATTATTTGGTGATTGGTCATAAAACAGTTTGTTGTAAGTTACAACTTTTTTTTAACTGCTAACTACACATAACTAAGCTGGAATTTCAGCTCAACAAATTCCCAGTAAAGACCACCATAAATTCTGAAAAGGCTCACCTGAAACTGTCCAAAATAATATATTTACACATTCAGTATACTTGAGACATTTGTTTTAATATTATTTGGTGATTGGTCATAAAACAGTTTGTTGCAAGTTACAACCTTTAACTGCTAACTACACATAACTAAGCTAGAATTTCAGCTTAACAAATTCCCACTATAGACCACCCTAAATTCTGAAAAAGCTCACTTGAAACTGTCCAAAATAATATATTTACACATCCAGCATGTTGCAACACATATCTTACATCTCTGAAATTTCACCTCATACCAAAGATCCTTAAACACAACAATATCATTAAGGGGAGGAGCTACACAGAAATGCTATTTTTGTTATGAATCATATGATTTCAACTAAAATGCACAGACTTACCTACATCAGCCATAGATATGTACAACACCTGGACCTATGCATACACAGATGGATCAGCAACAAATGCAACAGAAAATGGAAGTGGAGGTGTCTTTCTGACCTTAAGCACTGGTGCACAAAAAAAGCTGTCAGTGGCAACAGGACAATTCTCACGTAACTTCAGAGCAGAGGCACAGGCCTTGAAAACTGCAACAGAGGTTATAATGACAGAGGAAAGCACAGAGAGTTGCTTTCTTTACTGATGCACAGTCAGTAAAATGCAACATTGAAAAGTCAAAATAATACAGAACTGGACGACCTCAGACTAGAACACCACAAACTATGTCAACGATTCAAAAGTGTTGTGATCCAATAGATCCCATCTCATTGTAACATCACCTGCAATGAAGAGGCTGACAGATTGGCAAAGGAAGGTGGAAATCTATCTCAGCCTGATGCATGCATAACTTTCGATGAAGCAAAGAGTTTAATCACAATCAGATATAGAAACAAATGGGAAGTAAAACATCCAGGTCACATACAAAATGATGCATACTACCAGCTCAACAGAAGACAACAAGTGGTAATCTTCAGACTCCACACTAGCCACAAAATATTGAGATACATGCTAAAGATAGGAACTACTGATCAGTGTAGCTGTGGCTCTGATAAAATGACTGCCAAACATCTGCTTCAAAATTGCCCAACATATGCGGAACAGAGAAAGCGCATAGGGCCGACACCAGTGCCATTCGTGGAAAAGCTCTACGGAGATTCAAATAGCCTAAAATTTACTACTGCTTTCTTTGAAAACATTCAAGTAGACGCATTAGAGTGTACGAAGAAGAAGAAGAAATGGTATGACAAGATCACAGTGTGGAACTTATAACAAGAAGTACACAAGTGCTAGTGGAACAAGAATTCAGAAGAAGGTGCTGGTAATTGATAGGACACATACTGAGGAAATGTGTTGATGGCATTACAAGGCAGTCCTTGTTCTGGAACCCTGAAAGGAAGAGAGGCAGAGGTAGACCAAGAAACACATGGAGAAGAGAACTGGAGACAGATGAAAATGATGGAGAAAACATGGAGAGAACCTGAGCTCATGGCATGTGACAGGGGGACTTGGCATGTGTTTGTTGAAGGCCTATGCTCCTTGAAGAGCTGAGGGTAATGAATGAATACCGGTAAGTAAGCAATTTGATTATAAACATTGTTTACTGTGGGCTTTCGCACATCCAAAGTCTAGGATTTTGTCTGAACTGAGTGTTTCCTATTATCATATGGTGTGTTCATGCCAACTCTACATGTTTGTTGCCTCTTTCAGTTTTTTCTCTCCAAGCCATAACTTGCCGCCACTTCCACTCTTTCATTACCAATTTTCACGCTGAAGGCTGCAAACACCACAGCTGTCTTATGAGATTTGCATGGGGCCATAGCCATGCCAAATTCATTGTAGAATGTGCCAACTACTTTTCTTTCCTTCTCACTGCTGGTGTGTGTATTTGTGTGAAATTAACTCTTAGTATATGGCAAGCCATTTCAAGTGGCTCACAGTTTGGATCAAAAATAAGGAAAGCCACTTGAAGCAGCTCATAATGGTGAAGTCCCTGTGATTGAAGTTCAAACAAAATTTACTGAAATTTCTTCCAGTTCAGTATTTGTAATGTCTTCTGCTATAACTCCTGTGTTTATATGTGTTAGAATTATTTTTTTTTAAATCTATGATGTGGCATTAGTTTTTAATACTATAAGCAACAGCTACTTAATGTAAATAAACTTTTTCTGGCTGAAATGGCTGCACATTCCAATCACTGTAGGCAAAGTTTATTGGTTGAACATAGGTTACAGATTATTCACTCATGGACTGTAAAGGGCAATGATAATTTATTATTGTGATTTAAAAGAATTTAGTGAATAAATCAATAGATTCTGAGAATGATGGGGCATTTACCCAGGCTAGACCTAGCTGAAGAAGGGGGAGAGGAGAGATGAAAGGAGAACATACAGGTTTTATAAAAGATACAGAATATAGATTCAGATCACAACTCAGACCAAAAACAATTACAACTGATAAAACAGTGCTTCTGGCTAATATTAGAATTAGTGGCGGGCGCCATACCTCTCAGCCACTTCGACCACCTCTTAGGGGGAGAAGCTACAGTGAAATGCTATTTTTGTAAGTAACTGCGGAGTTTTGTAAGTAACAGGCTTAACTTACAACACTGTCAACAGTAATAGATATGCATAGCTATGAATCTGATGATATAATAATATTGGTTGCCATGGAAATGGTGGCCATATAGGAGTTTAATCCAATATTTAAATTGCCTAATGTGCTTATAAGTTATGAGAAACAAATTTAAAACAGATACTCCACATTGTATTTTAAAACTTTTGTCACATTAGATTTTTTATACCTTCAGTAGATTCTGAGATATAGAACTTTAAAGATGGTATCTAAAACTGGTAGCACATTTTCACAAAACTATTGAGAAATTATATGCAGTAAATTTACATTTTTTGTAAGATATCAGAAATCGGATCTGCCGCGTTTTGTTGTCCAGTGGAAAGCATCTGTACCAAATCTGATATTGATTGATTAAGACATAAGTTATAAGAAAATTATTAAGTAAAATTAAATTCTGAGAAATTCATTGTTTCCTTCATATGAAAAGCAAAATTTCTTAAGAAAATATAATTTGAAAAATAAAAATTTACCTTCTTAGAATGTGTTCTGACAAATAATTTTGACACTTAGATTCAGGAGAACATAAATTATCAGAACACAGAGTAATCCCAATTTTCACTTTTGTCTACTCAAAATGCACTGATGCTCCACCCCTTAAAGACATCAATAATACTAAAGCATCCATATAATGTTATAAATATTTTACATACCTTAAAATCTGTTTCCGGCTTTATTTCTGCAAATAGACCTGCAACATTAGCTTCCATATTGCTTCCAACCTGAAAGCAATGAATGCAGAAGGTGTCTTCTTAAGACTATAAAGATATACTGCATATATTATTTACATAGCACTTGAATACCATAATCGCCAAGCAATAAAGGTAAAGGATCCCATTACACGCCAATTGAGGCATTTTGGGAATACTGTGTTAGGTCCGTATTTTCTTGACCATCAGCACACTAGGAGTGATGTAGTCAGCATCACGCTGGCCGCCTTAACCTTCCCAGAGTTGCTCTGGTACCCAAATCATGAGGCTGGGTCAACCCCGGAGCCGTTTGCGGTCTAAAAAAAATTGCACTTCAACTGGGGATTGAACCATGTACCACCGAGCTAGGAAGCCAGTGCACTAACCACTGCGCTAACATGGCTCCTCAAGCAATAATCATTGTGAAATAATGGGGCCTAATGCAGCTGCATATCTGTATTATGCCTTTTTTTCAATAAATAACTCATCACTTTCCATGTCTTCCTTGTGCTGGTCTGCTTAGAACCTGTGCTGCAGCAGAACTGATTTAGGGTTATCACTTACAGATCCTGAAATTCCCCTGTTTAATCTAGTCAAGGGGTTGGAAACCAATTAATCACGATTTACCCATAGACCACAGAGGATGATTTGGTAGATCTTTATGTGATGAAGGGAAAAGAAAAGAATGCAAGGATTATCCTATTTAATATTTTCCCTGTCACTGACAGTTACATTATTCTTTTGCAATTTGTGAGCTCTCATAAATCTTTCTTCTTGGGCAAGTTGGTCAGACAGCAATCTTCCATTTTTCTGGAATTTCTTCTCCCTCCCAGACTTTTTCAAGTAATTAGCATAATATCACTGCAGAGGTGACAATATATGTTTGGATGGCTGCTGCTGGAAAGCCATCCGGACCAGCATCTTTTCCATCTTTTTAGAAGTGCCATGACTTTATTTCGAACAGTACAGTCAGCTGGACAAGGAAGTTAAACGCCAAACCCGAGCCAACAAAAGGAATTTCCTAGACGATCTTGCAAGACAGGCAGAAGAGGCAGCACTGAGAAATGAACAAAGCACAGTATACAAAATAACTAAATTCATCAGCAGAAAACGAGGTGCAAACAATATTACATTAGTAAGAGATAAGCAAGGAAATCTCATCATGACAGCAGAGGGACAGGAAACAAGATGGGCAGAGCATTTCAGAGAAACTCTGAACAAGGAACCACCAGAGACACAATTGAATGTTCCTGAGGCTGAAAATAATATAGATGTTAATACAGACATTCCACGAAAAGAAGAAATCATCACAGCAATCAAAGGGTTAAAGAATGGAAGAGCTCCTGGCCATGATAACTTAAATGCAGAGCTATTTAAGACAGACCCTCAGCTAGCAGCAAAACTATTAGAACCACTATTTGCACAAGTCTGGAAAACAGGGACAACACCAATAGAGTGGAATAAAGGAATAATTGTCAAATTGCCCAAGAAAGGAGATCTTGCAGACTGCAATAATTGGAGAGGAATCACTGTTCTCTCAGTTCCCAGCAAAATACTAGGCAGGATAATTATACAGAGAATTTCAAAAGCAGCAGACCACAAACTGAGGAAAGAATAAGCAGGATTTAGAAAGAACAGAAGATGTGTAGATCATATATTTACTCTCTGGAACATTATAGAGCAGTGCTCAGAATGGCAAAGACAGCTGTACATTAATTTCATTGATTTTGAAAAGGCTTTTGACAGTATACATAGGGACAGTTTATGGAAAATACTGAGGGCTTATGGAATTCCAAGCTGCATAGTGTCAGTCATAAAAAGCCTCTATGCCAACTTTACGTGTAGTGTTGGGCAGAGCAAAATAACCTTTGAGGTGAAGACAGGAGTACGACAGGGATGCCCCTTATCAACCACTCTATTTTTAACAGTCATAGACTGTGTGATGCGCCAGACAACAGAAGGCAGTCCAAGAGGAATAAGATGGACTACATTTTCTACATTGGAAGATCTGGAATATGCAGATGACATTGCACTGCTAGCACATTCACATCAACACATCCAGGAAAAAATGGGTAGACTTAATAAGTATAGCCAGCAGGTGGGCTTGAACATCAATTTAAAGAAGTCAGAGGTCATGAATGTGAGCAACCCTGAGCCCATATCAGTAAGGAATCAGCAACTGGTACAGACAGACACCTTCACATACCTAGGATGCATAGTAACACCAGACAGTGGGGCAAGCAAAGACATCAACAACAACAGAATGAAAAGCAAGAACAGCCTTTTTTAGCCTAAACAACATCTGGAAGTCCTCTCAATACAGCACAAGGACAAAATTAAGGTTATATCAGAGCTGTGTGCTTTCTGTGCTTCTCTATGGTGTGGAATGCTGGAGAGTTACAGAGAAGGAAAGGTCGAAATTGTCCTCTTTTCACACAACATGCCTAAGACAAATTCACCGAATCTTTTGGCCGAATACCATCACCAACCAAGATCTGCTTACTCGGAGCAAGCAAGAGGACATGCACACCATCATAGCTGGCAGACACTGGAGTTGGGTTGGCCATGTCCTCAGAAGTGATCGCGATGCCATCACAAGAACAGCTATGCTTTGGACCCCTAAAGGAAAACGAAAGAGAGGCTGACCAAAAACAACTTGGCGGAGGACTGTGGAGGCTGAGATGCAAAGAATGAACCAGAGTTTGGGGCACTGTACGAAGGATGGCCACCGACCGAGCAAAGTGGAATCAATTTGTTGTTGCCCTACAAGACGCCACTAGGCGTGATGGCCACTGACTGCTTTGACGGTCGGCGGCTAAGGATCAAAGAAGAAGAAGATGACTTTATTTATTTCTCACTTATTTGGTATAGAAGCTAGATGATGGTCAGGTATCACTTGTAGCACATGATGCTCATGTAACAAACAAGGTGGTTCCACAGAGACCTCTTTTCTACAGAAGCCCTCTTTGATCATAATTGTACAGCAACAAACAAAAAACAAGGTGGGTTTTCCCTTGCCTTTCATTGGTTTTCTGTGTGGCAAGAATCTCCATACATGTTTGACCAAAAAAGTCTAATCTGAATGGCAGTGTAAAGGTGAGATGATAAGGCACCATACAACTTTGCAGGCTATTAAGTGATAAAGCTTTAAAGATGTTTTATATAGGCTTCATTTACAATGAAGACCTGCTAACCTTCAACATTTGATAAGTAAAATTAACACACACACACACACACACAGCAAACAATCAACAGCAACTTAATTTCTGCTATTTCTACAATTATTTTTGAGACATTTGTTTTAATATTATTTGGTGATTGGTCATAAAACAGTTTGTTGTAAGTTACAACTTTTTTTAAACTGCTAACTACACATAACTAAGCTGGAATTTCAGCTCAACAAATTCCCAGTAAAGACCACCATAAATTCTGAAAAGGCTCACCTGAAACTGTCCAAAATAATATATTTACACATTCAGTATACTTGAGACATTTGTTTTAATATTATTTGGTGATTGGTCATAAAACAGTTTGTTGCAAGTTACAACCTTTAACTGCTAACTACACATAACTAAGCTAGAATTTCAGCTTAACAAATTCCCACTATAGACCACCCTAAATTCTGAAAAAGCTCACTTGAAACTGTCCAAAATAATATATTTACACATCCAGCATGTTGCAACACATATCTTACATCTCTGAAATTTCACCTCATACCAAAGATCCTTAAACACAACAATATCATTAAGGGGAGGAGCTACACAGAAATGCTATTTTTGTTATTAATCATATGATTTCAACTAAAATGCACAGACTTAACCTACATCAGCCATAGATATGTACAACACCTGGACCTATGCATACACAGATGGATCAGCAACAAATGCAACAGAAAATGGAAGTGGAGGTGTCTTTCTGACCTTAAGCACTGGTGCACAAAAACAGCTGTCAGTGGCAACAGGACAATTCTCACGTAACTTCAGAGCAGAGGCACAGGCCTTGAAAACTGCAACAGAGGTTATAATGACAGAGGAAAGCACAGAGAGTTGCTTTCTTTACTGATGCACAGTCAGTAAAATGCAACATTGAAAAGTCAAAATAATACAGAACTGGATGACCTCAGACTAGAACACCACAAACTATGTCAACGATTCAAAAGTGTTGTGATCCAATAGATCCCATCTCATTGTAACATCACCTGCAATGAAGAGGCTGACAGATTGGCAAAGGAAGGTGGAAATCTATCTCAGCCTGATGCAAGCATAACTTTCGATGAAGCAAAGAGTTTAATCACAATCAGATATAGAAACAATTGGGAAGTAGAACATCCAGGTCACACACAAAATGATGCATACTACCAGCTCAACAGAAGAGAACAAGTGGTAATCTTCAGACTCCACACTGGCCACAACAGATTGAGATACCATCTATTCAACAAGCTAAAGATAGGAACTACTGATCAGTGTAGCTGTGGCACTGATAAAATGACTGCCGAACATCTGCTTCAAAATTGCCCAACATATGCGGAACAGAGAAAGCGCATAGGGCCGACACCAGTGCCATTCGTGGAAAAGCTCTATGGAGATTCAAATAGCCTAAAATTGACTACTGCTTTCTTTGAAAACATTCAAGTAGATGCATTAGAGTGTACGAAGAAGAAGAAATGGTATGACAAGATCACAGTGTGGAACTTATGACAAGAAGTACACAAGTGCTAGTGGAACAAGAATTCAGAAGAAGGTGCTGGTAATGCATAGGACACATACTGAGGAAATGTGTTGATGGCATTACAAGGCAGTCCTTGTTCTGGAACCCTGAAAGGAAGAGAGGCAGAGGTAGACCAAGAAACACATGGAGAAGAGAACTGGAGACAGATGAAAATGATGGGGAAAACATGGAGAGAACCTGAGCTCATGGCATGTGACAGGAGGACTTGGCATGTGTTTGTTGAAGGCCTATGCTCCTTGAAGAGCTGAGGGTAATGAATGAATACCGGTAAGTAAGCAATTTGATTATAAACATTGTTTACTGTGGGCTTTCCCACATCCAAAGTCTAGGATTTTGTCTGAACTGAGTGTTTCCTATTATCATATGGTGTGTTCATGCCAACTCTACATGTTTGTTGCCTCTTTCAGTTTTTTCTCTCCAAGCCATAACTTGCCGCCACTTCCACTCTTTCATTACCAATTTTCACACTGAAGGCTTCAAACACCACAGCTGTCTTATGAGATTTGCATTGGGCCATAGCTGTGCCTAATTCATTGTAGAATGCGCCAACTACTTTTCTTTCCTTCCCACTGCTGGTGTGTATATTTGTGTGAAATTAGCTCTTAGTATATGGCAAGCCATTTCAAGTGGCTCACAGTTTGGATCAAAAATAAGGAAAGCCACTTGAAGCAGCTCATAATGGTGAAGTCCCTGTGATTGAAGTTCAAACAAAATTTACTGAAATTTCTTCCAGTTCAATAATTGTAATGTCTTCTGCTATAACTCCTGTGTTTATATGTGTTAGAATTTTTTTTTTTAAATCTATGATGTGGCATTAGTTTTTAATACTATAAGCAACAGCTACTTAATGTAAATAAACTTTTTCTGGTTGAAATGGCTGCACATTCAAATCACTGTAGGCAAAGTTTATTGGTCGAACATAGGTTACAGATTATTCACTCATGGACTGTAAAGGGCAATGATAATTTATTATTGTGATTTAAAAGAATTTAGTGAATAAATCAATAGATTCTGAGAATGAGGGGGCATTTACCCAGGCTAGACCTAGCTGAAGAAGGGGGAGAGGAGAGATGAAAGGAGAACATACAGGTTTTATAAAAGATACAGAATATAGATTCAGATCACAACTTAGACCAAAAACAATTACATCTGATAAAACAGTGCTTCTGGCTAATATTAGAATTAGAGGCGGGCGCCGTACGTCTCAGCCACTTCAACCACCTCTTAGGGGGAGAAGCTACAGTGAAATGCTATTTTTGTAAGTAACTGCGGAGTTTTGTAAGTAACAGGCTTAACTTACAACACTGTCAACAGTAATAGATATGCATAGCTATGAATCTGATGATAAAATAATATTGGTTGCCATGGAAATGGTAGTCATATAGGAGTTTAATCCAATATTTAAATTGCCTAATGTGCTTATAAGTTATGAGAAGCAAATTTAAATCAGATACTCCACATTGTATTTTAAAACTTTTTTCACATTAGATTTTTAATACCTTCAATAGATTCTGAGATATAGAACTTTAAAGCTGGTATCTAAAACTGGTAGCACATTTTCACAAACTTTTGAGAAATTATTTGCAGTAAATTTAAATTTTTTGTAAGATATCAGAAATTGGATCTGACGTGTTTTGTTGTCCAGTGGAAAGCATCTGTACAAAATCTGATATTGATTGATTAAGACATAAGTTATAAGAAAATTATTAACGTAAAATTAAATTCTGAGAAATTCATTGTTTCCTTCATATGAAAAGCAAAATTTCTTAAGAAAATATAATTTGAAAAATAAAAATTTACCTTCTTAGAATGTGTTCTGACAAATAATTTTGACACTTAGATTCAGGAAAACATAAATTATCAGAACACAGAGTAATCCCAATTTTCACTTTTGTCTACTCAAAATGCACTGATGCTCCACCCCTTAAAGACATCAATAATACTAAAGCATCCATATAATGTTATAAATATTTTACATACCTTAAAATCTGTTTCCGGCTTTATTTCTGCAAATAGACCTGCAACATTAGCTTCCATATTGCTTCCAACCTGAAAGCAATGAATGCAGAAGGTGTCTTCTTACGACTATAAAGATATACTGCATATATTATTTACATAGCACTTGAATACCATAATTGCCAAGCAATAAAGGTAAAGGATCCCATTACATGTCAATTGAGGCATTTTGGGAATACGGTGTTAGGTCCGTATTTTCTTGACCATCGGCACACTAGGAGTGATGTAGTCAGCATCACGCCGGCCGCCTTAACCTTCCCAGAGTTGCTCTGGTACCCAAATCATGAGGCTGGGTCAACCCCGGAGCCGTTTGCGGCCTAAAAAAATTGCACCTCAACTGGGGATTGAACCATGTACCACCGAGCTAGGAAGCCAGTGCACTAACCACTGCGCTAACGTGGCTCCTCAAGCAATATTCATTGTGAAATGATGGGGCCTTATGCAGCTGCATTAGCCATAAACTGGCATATCTGTATTATGCCTTTTTTTCAATAAATAACTCATCACTTTCCATGTCTTCCTTGTGCTGGTCTGCTTAGAACCTGTGCCGGAGCAGAACTGAATTAGGGTTATCACTTACAGATCCTGAAATTCCCCTGTTTAATCTAGTCAAGAGGTTGGAAACCAATTAATCACGATTTACCCATAGACCACAGAGGATGATTTGGTAGATCTTTACGTGATGAAGGGAGAAGAAAAGAATGCAAGGATTATCCTATTTAATATTTTCCCTGTCACTGACAGTTACATTATTCCTTTGCAATTTGTGAGCTCTCATAAATCTTTCTTCTTGGGCAAGTTGGTCAGACAGCAATCTTCCATTTTTCTGGAATTTCTTCTCCCTCCCAGACTTTTTCAAGTAATTAGCATAATATCACTGCAGAGGTGACAATATATGTTTGGATGGCTGCTGCTGGAAAGCCATCCGGACCAGCATCTTTTCCATCTTTTTAGAAGTGCCATGACTTTATTTCGAACAGTACAGTCAGCTGGACAAGGAAGTTAAACGCCAAACCCGAGCCAACAAAAGGAATTTCCTAGACGATCTTGCAAGACAGGCAGAAGAGGCAGCACTGAGAAATGAACAAAGCACAGTATACAAAATAACTAAATTCATCAGCAGAAAACGAGGTGCAAACAATATTACATTAGTAAGAGATAAGCAAGGAAATCTCATCACGACAGCAGAGGGACAGGAAACAAGATGGGCAGAGCATTTCAGAGAAACTCTGAACAAAGAACCACCAGAGACACAATTGAATGTTCCTGAGGCTGAAAATAATATAGATGTTAATACAGACATTCCACGAAAAGAAGAAATCATCACAGCAATCAAAGGGTTAAAGAATGGAAGAGCTCCTGGCCATGATAACTTAAATGCAGAGCTATTTAAGACAGACCCTCAGCTAGCAGCAAAACTATTAGAACCACTATTTGCACAAGTCTGGAAAACAGGGACAACACCAACAGAGTGGAATAAAGGAATAATTGTCTAACTGCCCAAGAAAGGAGATCTTGTAGACTGCAATAATTGGAGAGGAATCACTGTTCTCTCAGTTCCCAGCAAAATACTAGGCAGGATAATTAGACAGAGAATTTCAAAAGCAGCAGACCACAAACTGAGGAAAGAATAAGCAGGATTTAGAAAGAACAGAAGATGTGTAGATCATATATTTACTCTCTGGAACATTATAGAGCAGTGCTCAGAATGGCAAAGACAGCTGTACATTAATTTCGTTGATTTTGAAAAGGCTTTTGACAGTATACATAGGGACAGTTTATGGAAAATACTGAGGGCTTATGGAATTCCAAGCTGCATAGTGTCAGCCATAAAAAGCCTCTATGCCAACTTAACGTGTAGTGTTGGGCAGAGCAACCTAACCTTTGAGGTGAAGACAGGAGTATGACAGGGATGCCCCTTATCAACCACTCTATTTTTAACAGTCATAGACTGTATGATGCGCCAGACAACAGAAGGCAGTCCAAGAGGAATAAGATGGACTACATTTTCTACATTGGAAGATCTGGAATATGCAGATGACATTGCACTGCTAGCACATTCACATCAACAGATCCAGGAAAAAATGGATAGACTTAATAAGTATAGCCAGCAGGTGGGCTTGAACATCAATTTAAAGAAGTCAGAGGTCATGACGCTCAATGTGAGCAACCCTGAGCCCATATCAGTAAGGAATCAGCAACTGGTACAGACAGACACCTTCACATACCTAGGATGCATAGTAACACCAGACGGCGGGGCAAGCAAAGACATCAACAACAGAATGAACAAAGCAAGAACAGCCTTTTTTAGCCTAAACAACATCTGGAAGTCCTCTCAATACAGCACAAGGACAAAATTAAGGTTATATCAGAGCTGTGTGCTTTCTGTGCTTCTCTATGGTGCGGAATGCTGGAGAGTTACAGAGAAGGAAAGGTTGAAATTGTCCTCTTTTCACACAACATGCCAAAGAAAAATTCATTGAATCTTTTGGCCGAATACCATCACCAACCAAGATCTGCTTACTTGGAGCAAGCAAGAGGACATGCACACCATCATAGCTGGCAGACGCTGGAGTTGGGTTGGCCATGTCCTCAGAAGTGATCCCGATGCCATCACAAGAACAGCTATGCTTTGGACCCCTGAAGGAAAACGAAAGAGAGGCCGACCAAAAACAACTTGGCGGAGGACTGTGGAGGCTGAGATGCAAAGAATGAACCAGAGTTTGGGGCACTGTACGAAGGATGGCCACCGACCGAGCAAAGTGGAATCAATTTGTTGTTGCCCTACAAAATGCCACTAGGCGTGATGGCCACTGACTGCTTTGACGGTTGGCGGCTAAGGATCAAAGAAGAAGAAGATGACTTTATTTATTTCTCACTTATTTGGTATAGAAGCTAGATGATGGTCAGGTATCACTTGTAGCACATGATGCTCATGTAACAAACAAGATGGTTCCACAGAGACCTCTTTTACATTGTTCTCTTTTCTACAGAAGCCCTCTTTGATCATAATTGTACAGCAACAAAAAATAAAAAACAAGGCGGGTTTTCCCTTGCCTTTCATTGGTTTTCTGTGTGGCAAGAATCTCCATACATGTTTGACCAAAAAAAAACCTAATCTGAATGGCAGTGTAAAGGTGAGATGATAAGGCACCACAACTTTGCAGGCTATTAAGTGATAAAGCTTTAAAGATGTTTTATATAGGCTTCATTTACAATGAAGACCTGCTAACCTTCAACATTTGATAAGTAAAATTAACACACACACACACACACACACACACCAAACAAACAACAGCAACTTAATTTCTGCTATTTTCTACAATTATTTTTGAGACATTTGTTTTAATATTATTTGGGGATTGGTCATAAAACAGTTTGACTACACATAACTAAGCTAGAATTTCAGCTTAACAAATTCCCACTATAGACCACCCTAAATTCTGAAAAAGCTCACTTGAAACTGTCCAAAACAATATATTTACACATCCAGCATGTTGCAACACATATCTTACATCTCCTTAAACACAACAATATCATTAAGGGGAGGAGCTACACAGAAACGCTATTTTTGTTATTAATCATATGATTTCAACTAAAATGCACAGACTTAACCTACATCAACCATAGATATGTACAATAAAGAGTTTGATGGTAGTGCATCATTGGTTGCCATGGGAATGGTGGCCATATTGAATTCTTTTGTTCTGTTTCAAATTGCTTAGGCTTTTTTATTTATTAAGCTATGAGTACTAAATTTTAATAGAAAGTTTTTATTATATTATAAAACTTTTGTCAGATTCGATTTTTGATAACTTTAGTAGATCAAAAGTTACAGGGCTGTGAATCTAGTGTCTAAAAATAGTAACAAAGTTTGCTAAATTTTACATTCATTTTTTCAATAAATCAAAAGTTTTATGAGATATAAAAAAATTGACCTGAAAAAAGTTTTGAAATGTTATGGGCAGTATATGAGTCAGATCTCAATGTAATTAATTAATAAATGTGCAAGTTATAAGAAATTTATAAAAAGAAAAATAGATTTTGACAAAATCTAATTTTTCTCTATAATGAAACTATAACTGTAGAAATATTTAATATTATCTAAAAAAAAAAATTACTTAATTTTAATTCAGAATATAACAGCAGCATATCCAGATGTCTTTTAATATTCCTGTCTGGCTTTTTGTTGAGATTATTGCCTCTGTGTTTGTGTAACTGTTACTTGTTTTTTCAGTCTATTTGCTAGTGTGTTAGTGTTAGCATTTGTTGAATGTTCATTTTAGTCTTTCTGTTGGTGACGTATTTTTCAGTCTATTTGCTAGTGTGTTAGTGTTAGCATTTGTTGAATGTTCGTTTTAGTCTTTCTGTTGGTGACGTAGTATCTCGTCAGTGAAAGATTTTGTTCTGAGGTGTTTAGTTTTCTATAGAACCAAATGGATTAAACCTCAAGTGTGGAACTTTCCTTTATCAATGAGTCTCAAGATGTATCAATGTTGTGTTAGGTTATGCATCTTCTTTTGTCATAGTTTTATTCTTTCACTTCATGAACATGTTCAAATGTTTCAGTCTATCTGGTGAGATGTTTTTCTGGCGTGGTCATACTGTTTCGTGGTAGTACAGCTGATTCGTTATATTCCTTAGTATTAATGGCCAATTTTTTTAGCATTACCACATCAAAATTAGTAAGTTTTACCTGTGATGTAGGATATGTCTTGCTTCCATCACTAACTCTGGCCTTTTCCAGTTGGAAGTAATGAGAGAATCTCATTTATTGAGGCATTTTCATGCCCAAAACAAAATGAAATGAAGAGACCAAACCAGAATGTAAACACCGCAGCCATATTATCATTGACGGTCACGTGAACACGCACAGCCAATTAAATATTTACAATCAAGCGGAAACCTTTTTAAGGAGAAGGCTGTCGTAATTTTTGATAGATAGGCCTGAGTTATTTATGGTCCCGTCTGAGCAGAGGGTGATAGTGAGAGCTTTGTGAGAGGAAGGTGTGAGAAATAGTCCTGTTTCACGAGGAGAACTGGTTAAGAGAAAGTACAGTCTTGGATTGAGTAATTGCTCTAATCCAGCCTATCTAGTATGAAACGCTTTCATGGAGACGCACTTTCTCACTTGGTATGGATTCCAATTACACTACCCTCACGTACGCACACACACACACAATTTGGTGACAGAAATATGTACAGACGTAGAAACAGATAAACTATGGATCACATATAAATGGCAACGCAAATAGCTTGAGGTTTATTAAGTTTATTATATCGCTAGAAAATAGATCACGACATCAATACATCATTATCATTACATCCATGAATTATAGTTACATAAGAGAAAGAAAATATAACTCTCATAAACCCTCCCTCTGGTATAGGGGAAAACTAGGAATGATTCCAACCGAGGTTATTTACCCAAAAGATCAAAACAAATGATTAACAATGGGAGTGGGGAGTAGTCAGGATGGGTAAAGAATATGTCCTTAATTTAAACTCCCATGGGGCATTCAGATTAGTGAGAGATAAATAAAAGAGAAGATGTTATATTAGTAGTAACTTAAGAAATAAGTTCTTTCATTCCGTTTCACTCTCTACACACATACAGTGAGCTCACTTCAGTTATGTTTACCCCTCTGCCGATGCTGCATACATTCCATGGAAGTTATCACACACATTGTATTTAAGACTATTATGAGTCCTATTATTTGTCCAGTTCAGCCCCAGAATCTCCGTCTAGGCAACTGCTATTTTTCTCGGTGAGTCGCTGAATTGGTGCGTTGATTATATTTTTTTTCCTGGAGGTATTCCTCTTCATACTGCAGGTATTGGTTTGAGATAAGTTTGTCCAGGTGGTTTCACTGTCGTAGTGAATGTAAAAATACAGCAGAATGTCACTCCCAGGCTGTTCTCGGAAATAAATAGCCAGGTATGACCCGTGAATTCTCTCTGTAGAATTTGGTGGTAGGAAAAAACTTCACTGTCATATGGGTTTGTTAAAAGAAAATTAGTGCTGTAAGCTCTGCCTCATCAGGCAAGGAAAATTTATATGGATAAGATGAAAAAATCTTCTGGCATTGTCCCGTTCCAGTTAACATTTAAAAACAAATTTTACATTTAAGTGTTCTGGTTATTTAACCGCTCTCATGGATGGAGAGGGTGGACCTCGAAGGGTCTCCAACATCAGATTTTTCACCGACAATGTTTGTATGTTAGGAACATATAATTGGGATGCCATAAGACATCTGACCATACATCTCTATAAGAACCGCTGGATCGCAAAGGTATGATCAGCCTATATAAAAAAAGAATAGATAACAGGTAATCATATTATAATTATATTCTAACACCCGCGTTTAGGTAAGGCCTGTAAAAATCACTCCGGTATTTAATTATTTACATTAAAAAACGCCACGAGTGTCTAGCTAATATATCGCTTTTAACATTAGCTATGAACATTTAGTTACTTAAGATTTACACAGGATGAAATAGAAATAAATTGTTATTAAACCAGTTCGATTGCCTAGCGTCTTATAATTATTTAACACATCTCTTACTCGGGAAATAACGGGTACCGTAAAATCTCGCGTATAATACGCACAATTTTTACTCATTTTTGCCTGCTAAATCTCAGGTGCGTATTATACGCGAGTAATAAAAAATACATCATTTTCGATTTCGAAAGTAACCTACATTGGAAAATCTGTCAAGTTTTTTCACAATTTAACAGTGAAAATGGCGCGAAATTGAATGTGCCCTGTCTTTTCTTATGTGTCAAACATTGTCGCAAAACGCATTTCGCACTCTTGGTCTTCAATCCGTTGTGATATTAAGCTTGGTTGTGAAGTTTGGCGTTCTATTATTTTGAGCCCTAAAAATGAATTCGAGAAAATGTTATGCTGCAGCAGAAAAGTTCTTAGTGGTAAAATATGCAGAATCTAACGGCAATCGGGCAGCAAGTCGACATTTTTCCATTAACGAGTGTAACATTCGATTATGGCGAACAAAACAAAAAGGTGCTGCAAGTGTTGCCTAGTAAGAAAAAGGCGAATCGTGGGTCACCACCAGATCTTCCAGACCTAGAAAAAACATTATTGGAGTGGGTAGTGGATAGAAGGCAACAAGGCATCGGTGTTTCATGCATTGAAATAAGACTTAAAGCTCTGGAATTTACAAAATCTCGTACAGGCACAACAACATGTAAAGCGTCATATGGATGGGCAGTTCGTTTTATGAAGCGACATGGTCTTTCAGTCCAAAGTACCTAAAATGTAGGTGTTGCGTACCTATTTCTGTTTGTTATTTATACTTTCAGTTTTTTAAACAAATATTTCATAAAATAAAATCTTGAAAAATTATGGTGCGTATTATACACGAATTTCCATTTTACCAGAAAATTTTGGGCTAAATCAAGCATGCGTATTATACACGAGTGCGTATTATACGCGAGATTTTACGGTAGTTACATTTTCGTTTACATCTGGAGAACTTTGCTATATGTTTATTTAATACATTTAAATTAACACAAAAATCCCACTGAAATATAATGAACTTAACACGTTAAAACACTTAAATGCTAATAGGATTATTACCGCAAATCAAGAAACTAAAATAAATCTCCACATTATTTCTATAGGGAATCCAATAAATAAGACTAAATAAAACCACGCTAGACCATTCCAGAACTCTTGATAGCAACTGACAACTTGAATTTTAGGAGGTTTCAATATATATTAAATGGATGGAAATCATTAGCTACATGTCAGATTTTACACCTCTCGTCCAATTTGGGGAAGTTTGCTGGTCGTTCTGCTAATCAAAGTCTATTTTCACGCCTTTTGCCCGCATGATGGCCGCTTCGCTAGCGGTGGGCACCTTAGAGGTCCGTGATGGTGAGCGCGATCAAAGGGATTGCAGTTGTTGGGTGGTCAACGCCCCTTGATACTGCAATTAATGAACTGTGCTCTCTCTAGAACTACAAAACCCCGTTGCCCCACCCTCCCCGTGTTTTCAGTGACCAGGCGCTTACGTGCTGACGTAAACCTGACAGCAGGTAACCCCTTTTAAAAGAAAAGACAGTTTATGAATCTACATATCTGAGTTCTTAGTGCTTGAAACAAAGACAGGAGGCATGGCTAAACTAGGAATCGGACAGATGGCGATAGCGAAACCTGGCTTCCACATGTTTAACGTGCATGCTTAATTAGCAAACGGGGAAAATCCACGTTGTTCTTTAGATTGAAAAAGAAATGAGGGGCATCAATGAGAATGAAATGGATCGATCAAAGTGCTAAATTGTTCATCCGTCACAAAGGCGTACTCGCCCAAAGTTACAACTGTTTCCTTATATGGAATTACATGGCAAACACGCTGACCTGGAAATTATAAATTTCAGCTGTGACATTTGCATTTCCGAAATAAGTAACCTGCTTACATTAATGTATAGATTTGGATGAATGCAACAATATAGAGTATATAGGGGTGTAAGCTTGGTTGCTATGGAAGAAAGCAGGTCTAATTTGACATATTTTCTTGAGCTTGAGAAAATCTCTTCATACAATACCTTTTTAAAAGTAAACAAACATATTGTTAGAATGCATTTTGACAATTAATTCTGTTACAGTTAGATTCAGGTGATGCTAAAGTATCAGAAAATGAACTAATCCCAAATTCCTCATTTTTTTCTATTTTGATCGACAAATGCCTCCAGCTCCTCCTCTTAAAGCTATTTTATAAACATTTTACATACCTTAAAGTCTGTTTCCTGCTTTATTTCTGTAAATAGACCTGTGACATTAGCTTCCATAATTCTTTCAAGCTGAAAGCAATGAATGAGCATATGATAGATTCATTTTAAGACTATTAAGATATACTACAAATGTTTACTCTTACACCTGAATACCATTTGCGGCAAGCAACAATAACTGTGAAATGATAGGGCGTAATGCAGCTGCATTAGCCATAAACTGGCAGATTACTCAGATATGCTATTTTTTCATTAAATAATCTGTCACTTCCCATTTTTTTCTCTCTACTTCTTTTATTTTCAATATTTATGTGACCCACAGTTCCAAATCTTCATCCTGTCATCACATATTTTACACTGTAGTGAAGACAGCCAAATCTAAAATTTACCTCTCAAATTAAAAAAAAAACAACAACCAGAATCAAAATGACAGCTCAATCCTGACTGACTCTCATTGTGCTGAGACACAAGTAAATCACTGTTGGACAAGATTTTAACTCTTAGACTCTGGAGCAATGCTCACAGCCTTGGTCAGTTTAGAGACCTGTACTAGAGCAATGCTGACCAAAATGAGTCATCATCATCATAACCCTCCACTCCCAAAGGAGCATAGGCCTTCAACAAACGCATGCCAAGTCCTCCTGTAACGTGCCATCATCTCAAGTTCTTTCCACGTTCTCCTCATCATTTTCACCTCTGTTTCCAGCTCTCATCTCCATGTGCTTCTTGGTCTACCTCTGCCTCTCTTGCCCTGTGGGTTCCAGAACAAGGACTGCCTTGTAATGCTATCAACAGGTCTCCTCAGTGTGTGTCCAATCCATCACCATCGTCTTCTTCTCATCTCTTGTTCCACTGGCACTTGTCTAGTTCTTGTCCTCAGATCCACTTTGGTAACTTTGTCATACCATTTTAATCCCTCTATTCTACGCAAGCACCCATTTATGAAAGTCTGTAGCATTTTGGTTGTTGTCTTTGTTGTTCTCCATGTCTCAGAGCCATACAATAGGACTGACTTCACATTTGAGTTGAAGATTCTTATTTTCGCGTTGAATGTGATTTCTCTTGATCTCCATATATTTCCCAATGCAATGAAAGCTCCTCTTGCCTTTTGTATTCTTACTTTGATATCGCTGTCTGTCCCTCCAACTTTGTCTATATTACTGCCAAGATATGTGTACGATTCTACATCTTGTATTGGAGTTTCTTCAAGTTTAACCCTGTTATCATTACCTGCATTTATTCTCATTATTTTTGTCTTTTCCTTGTGTATTTTCAGACCAAAATTGCTGTTTACCAGTAATAATAATATTAATAATAATAATAGCCCTTTCAGTCATAACTGACTATGGGAATGAGGCTCTGAGGTGACAGCCCTCAGCTGCTTATTTTCCTGGTGTTCCTTTTGACATTTTCTCCTCTCTTCTGTGTTGCCATGAGAGATTCTTTTCACAAATCAGAGGTGGCGCTATAGAGAGCATTGCCACTCGGTATGATTGGCAGCTTTATCCTCCCAGGTTGCAGGATTTATGTCCAGTGCCCTCATGTCTCTCTTGCACACGTCTTTGAACTTCAGCTGCGGTCGTCCAACTGTTCTTTCACAATCTGCCAGTTGTTAGAAGATATCTTTCCAGATGTGACCATCTTCCATGTGGCTGACATGGTCAAGCCAGCATAGTCTGAGCTGTCTAAACATGCTTTGAAGGCCAGCATGCGACAACACCTTGACATTGTTCACTTTGTTCTTCCACGAAATACTGAGGATGTGGCATAGACACTGAGGATGTGGCATAGACACTGCAGATGGAAGGTATTGAGCCTTCTTTCTTGATTAGCATAGATTTCCCATGTCTCGCTGCCATATTGAAGTGTGCTGGTGATGCAGGCGTTATATACCACAGCTTTAGTCTTCATTGTGAGTTTTGAGTTTCCTCAAACATGCGTTGTGAGGCAGACAAAAGTGGCTGCAGCTTTGCAGCTTTGAAATTGTCAATTTCTGTGTCCAGAGAGAGTTTGTCTTTGATGGCAGACCTCAGGTATGTGAAGTGGTGCACTACTGCCAATTCATAGTTATTGATTGTGATAACTGGTACAACATCCACATCCTGACCCAGCATATTTGTTTTCTTAGACTTTTTGTGTGGCCAAAAGTCCTTGCATGCTGGGGTGAAGTGATTCATCAATAATCATCCAGATTTCTTTACCAATAATAACCCAGAATTTCTCCTGCTTTATCTAGTACAGAAGTTGGCAACCGGTCTACCACAATCTACTAGTAGATCACAGAGGATGATTTGGTAGATCTTTAGATGATGTAGGGGGAAGGGATGGGGGAGGAAAGTAGGATAATTTGGACCAACCCTCTGGACTATTTTAATCTCTAAAGAATGATCCTGTTTAATATTTTCCATGGCACTAGTAGTTACATAGTTCCTCTGATACTTGTGCATTCTTGCAAATCTTCTATCTTGGGCAACATGACCAAATATCCTTCCTTCCATTTTACTGGCATTTCTTCTCCCTCCCAACTTACCAAGTAATTTATATAATACTTCGGAAGAAATTGTTAATATTTCCTTGAATTGCCAAAACTGGAAAGCCATCTGAACCAGCAGCTTTTCCATCTTTTAAAAGTTTTATGGAATTCTTTATTTATTCCTTATTTGGTACAGAAGCTTGCAGATTTGTCAGGTATCATCTGTAGCACATGATGCCCCTTGACAAGGTGGTTCCACTAGGACCCTCTTTAATATGGTAACAAATTCCCCATATAGACCACCATAAATTCTCAAAAAGCTCACTTGAAACTGACCAAAATAATATATTTACATATCCAACATACTGCAACACAAATATTACTTCTCTGAAATTTCACCTTAAACACAACAGTATTATTAAAGTTACTTTACACACATTTTACATACCTTAAAGTCTGTTTCCTGCTTTATTTCTGTAAACAAACCTGTGGTATTAGCTTCCATATTTCTTTCAAGCTGAAAGCAAAAAATAAGTATATGATAGGTTCATTTTAAGACTTTTATAAGAATACTATATATTTTTACTTTAACACCTGAATATCATCCATGCCGAGCAATAATCAATGTGAAATGATAGGGCCTAAACCAGCTGTGTTAGCCATAAACTGGCACATTACACAGATATGCCATTTTTTCATTAATAATTTTCCACTTTCTATTTCTTCCTTCTTCTTTTATTGCCTGATTCATGTTTACCAATAATAATAATAGCCCTTCAGTCATAACTGACTATGGGAATGAGCCTCTGAGGGGACTGCCCTCAGCTGCTAATTTTCCTGCTGTTCCTTTCAAAGTTTTCTCCTCTCTTCTGCTTGCTGTGAGAGATTCTTTTCACCCAATCTGAGGTGGCACCATACAGAGCATTGCCACTTGGTGTGATTGACAGCTTCATCCTTCCAGGTTGCTGGATTTATGTCCAGTGCCCTCTTTTGCACATATCTTTGAACCTCAGCTGTGATAACCAAATGGTTCTTCATCATCTGCCAGTTCTCAGTAAAAGATATCTTTTGGGATGCGGCCATCTTTCATAGTAGTCTGCGCTGTATAAGCAGTGTATACATGCTTTGAAGGCCATCGTGGTACAACACCTTGACATTTGTTACTTTGTCCTTTCATAAAATACAGAGGATGTGGCACAGACACTGCAGATGGAAGGTACTGAGCCTTCTTTCTTGCTTAGTATAGGTTTTCCATGCCTCGCTGCCATAACGAAGTGTGCTGGTGATGCAGGAGTTATATACCGCAGCTTAGGTCTTCGGTGTGAGATTTTCCAGTAGCATTGTTAGTTACATAGTTCAACTGATACTTGTGCATTCTTGTAAATCTTTGCATTCTTGCGGCAACAAGACCAGATTTCATTCCTTCCATTTCACTGGGATTTCTTCTCCCTCCCAGACTTACCAAGTAATTTGTATAACACTTTAGGAGGAAATGTTAATATTTCCTTGAAGGGCCCAAACTGGAAAGCCATCTAGACCAGCAGCTTTTTCACCATCTTTTAAAAGTGTTATGGATTTCTTTAATGATTTTGCCTTATTTGGCATCAAAGCTTGGATAGATGGTCAGGTATCACCTGTAGCTCATTATGCCCGGTAAAAGACAAGGTGGTTCCACTAGGACCCTCTTTTAATATGGTTCTCAACTATAGAATCTATTTCAGTTATTACTTTGTTTAAAAAAAAAAAAATAACAGATAAGATATTTCTGCTGCCATGGCATTGATTTTGTGTGTGGCCCAAGAATCTCCATAAACCTTCAACAACAAAAAAGTCTATACCCAAGTGGCAGTGGTAAGGGGGCCAAGAAATTAAGGCACCTCAATTATTGCCTACTGTCAAGTTCATACAGCTTTAAAGAAATGTTTTATAACAGTATGCTGCTCGCCCTATTCTTCCTTACATGTTACAGCATATTCGCACAATAAATCTTTCTCCTCTCAAATGTAATAGTACAATCAAGCATTCTTTAAAGCAGGGCCAGCAACCAGTCATTTTCCTTGATCAGCTGGTACATCCCATTTGAATTGTATGGCAGATCTCTAGGTGGTGGAGCTTGGGGGAAAAGAAACTTAGGTAACCTTTGGAATAGCCCTCTCCCACCGGTACTTAAAAGCAAAGTGTCCCTAGGTTTAAAGGTACTTTCACCTACCCAGTAAAAAATTCTGCATGTTGGTTTACTAAAATTCTCTTTACTTGCTTACTGAAATTAACTTTCCTTGTAAACTGTACAAACACACAAAAAAAAAAAAAAAAAAACTTTCTTTGGAAAAGTTTTCTAACAATATTTTGGCTTTCATTTTCTAGCACTCTGATGATAGGATTGCAGGAAACAGATTGTGCGGGCAGAGATAAAAATGACATATATACTGGATTTATTCCTAAATTCAAGAACAACATATGAATTTATCAACGGTAGTAGTAGTAGTAGCCCCTTCAGTCATAAGTGAAAATGCTATTATGTCTAGTGTTCCTTTGAGTGTGTTCTTTCCTCTTGTGCTTGATGTGAGAGCTGTTTTGCCAAAATCTGAGGTAGCTGTCAAAGGAAGCATCGCCACTTGGTGCAACAGGATACTTCATCTTGTCAACTAGGCAAGATACTTATAAACAGTAGCTGCTACTTCTTGTGCTGTACTGACACCATAAGTTGAAGCTGGAGTGTCCTCTCTATGGCATGAGCTTGGGCTGTTATATGGAGATCAGGCTCAGTTGCTCAATTGCAGCAAGTATCCCTCTCCATGTAACCAGTAGGTCCAAAGAGAACAGCAGTACCCAAATTATAATGTGGTACTAGACACATTGCAGAGTTTTGCCAGAATAATACTGAATCAACATTAGACTACCTTGGGGACTTCAGAGGTTTACTCTCGAAGCCTTTCCTGTAAACAGATACTCTCACAAGGCAGCAGAGATTTAAAATCAGAGCTTTACCTTCTCCTAGATAGGCTACCAACCAAGGATCATGAGCCATATATGCCTGAAGCTGTTGGTTTTAAGGCACCAGTGAAGCTTGCCTTCACTCGTTCAGCATGTGAAAACAGTTCTGCTGGGCTCAAATTGAGCCAGGTGTAAAGATAGACGGAGGGCGTGGTTGTCAAAGGCTGTTTAAGGTGCATGATGTAGGATCATTTATCTGAAGGTAGGAGCTTATGCCTGCCACCATTTCTGGCTGTGGCAACCTTTAAAAAACAATGCAGATCTTTTGAAAGCTAAGTGTTGTTAAAGTAATCTCTACAACTTGTTGGTAGCCTACTTTTGCTTTAACGCTTCAAAATAATGATAAAAATATCTTACATACCTCATTATCTGTTTCCTGCTTTTTTTTTGCAGTCAGACTTGTTATATTAGCTTCCATTTTTCATCCAGCCTGAAAGCAATAAATTGTAGCAGATGATAGGAATAATTTAAGACTAAGACATACTATATATATTTATACAACACTTTAAGCAACATCAACCCCCACCAATTGTCATATCTAATTGGCTGGCCTAATGTAGCTGCATCATTCATCACAATACAGCTCCAAAGGAGCATATGCCTTCACCAATCATATAACTTATAGGTTGAATGAGGGATGCGCCTCACCAAAACTTTATTAAAATATAAAGGTCCCATGATATCAGCTCAAGGTCATTATCACATCTTCTTAAACCCTTCAAGCCTGTCTCCAGTTCACTTCTCCCTGTGTCTCTTGGTCTTACCTCTGCCCAGTTTCACTAGAGATTAATGCAGCTGGCATTTGTGCCATAAACAATAATAATGTCCTTCTTTCTATTTCATTCACTTCATTTCCTTTTTTATTTTCAATATTTCTGTGACTAACTCCACCTAGGCCGGTCCCAAGCCTGGCTGACAAAGGAGGAGGGCAGCCTTTGGAAAAAAAACACATATTTATACACACATAAAATAAAGGAACAGTGTGAATAATAATTTTGGAACCAAAGAGTTAATGTAGGATATATTAATTGTCCATGTAAAGAAAATGTTCGTTTTTATTCACTAAGGATGGTGGTGGGGGGGGAGAGTGTTGCACACAATTTAAAATAAATGTTGCTTCCATGGAACTCATGCTTTTGGGATGTTGTCAGTGTGTCACCAGATTATTGACATGTTACCTTGAAGATAAATAGACCATAATTCTTCAAGAATCAGCATAATGGCAACTTTACTGATGTTATTAATGAAGAAAAAATATCTCATTCAACCTCTGATGGATTATAATTAGGCTATATAGTGTCTCTTACTCCAGAAAATAGTTTCAATTTCCATTACTTGATAATGGTATAATTTAAATTAGTGTAAATACAGCAAAGCAAGGCAAATTGCTTACTGCTCCGAAAGAAGTAATGGAAAGAATATTTCTCAGAACTCCTGGATGGTGAGCAAGGTCAAGCATCAGAAATGATAACCACTAGCACAGAAGAGGAAACCAATGGTGATGAAGATGACATAAAGATGAAAGAACTGAAGGCAGCACTGGAGAATATCAAGATGGGCAAAGCAGCAGGACATGATGGTATAACACCAGAAATGGTTAAGTACATGGGAGCATCAGGCGACCTATTACTCTTAAGGATCCTACAGGCACCGTGGTGCAACAAGACCATACCAAAGGACTGGGAGATTGCCATCATAACACCAATTTTCAAAAAGGGTGACAATCGACAATGTGGGAACCATAGAGGCATATCCCTTCTCAGTGTCACTGGTAAAATCTACTCTAGAATCCTAGAACTGAGACTCTGATGCCTAGCTGAGCCACAATTGGATGAGATCCAGTGCGGATTCCGAGCAAACCGAAGTACTCAAGACCTAATCTTCACACTCAAACAGCTGATTGAAAAGGTCCTTGAGTATAAGAGTGAGATCCATCTTTGTTTCATAGATCTGGAAAAGGTGTTTGACAAGGTCACCTGGAGCAAACTTTGGGACTGTTTGGCAAGGAAGAACATTCCAGCACCTCTGATTCATGCTATACAGAGCTTCTACAAGTCTTGCAGAAATTATGTGAGGACAGCAAACCATAAGTCAGAAGAGTTCAGGACCACAATTGGTGTAAGACAAGATGATATCCTGTCATCTTATATTTTCATGCTCCTCATGGACGATGTCATCAAGGCATGTAAGGAGATAACAAGAAAGTATTCAGTGGGGTTACTGGAAGATGAGACAGGTATGTATTTCAGAGCTGGCATTTGCTGATGATGTTGCCCTGATTGCTAAATCAGAGGCACGTCTCCAATCCAAACTGCAAGTCTGGAAAGAAGAGCTGGAGAAGAGAGGGATGGTCATAAGCAGCTCTAAAACAAAATCCATGGTGATATCCTGAGAAGAAAGAAGACATCAGATTAAGCTGGGAGAACAGGTCCTGGAGCAGGTCGACCATCTCGGAGCTATTATAGACCAAAAGAGAGGCATCAAAGAAGAGTTGGCCACTCAAAAAGCAGCAGCTGGGAGACTTTTTCAGGCCATAAATCGAGGATTCCTCAGCAAGAGAGAGGTTTGGTAAGAAAACGAAGACGGCTGTATATAGCTCCACCTATGTCCCAGTCTTGACATATGGATGCGAGTCATGGGCAATGACTACAACACACAAAAGCCAGATCCAAAACTCAGAAATCAGGTATCTGAGGAAGGTGGTTGAAGTAACAAGAAGAGACATGGTCCGCAACCAGACGATACGTCAAGGCCTAAAATGCCACCCCCTGCAGACCCAAGTAGAACAGTCCCAACTAAGATGGTTTGGCCATGTCTGCAGAATGGGAGAAGATTGGCTACCACGACAAGCATGGGAAACAAAGAACCAGGGATCCAGATCCCCAGGACAACCCAAAGTCCGCTGGGAGGACAACATTAGACAATCTTTGAAGGACCGAGGACTAGAATGGAACCAGGCCAGGAGAAAGACAGCTGATAGGATAATCTGGCGCTCTGTTACAAACCTCTACACCTTAAGGTAGAAGGGGAACGACTAAGTAAGTAAGTAAATACACCAAATTAAGTGTCTAATTCTCTGCGTGTTTATGTGTGCATTTTCCAGTGTTTTAAAATGGCAGTCTACTTATAGGTGTCATGTTGTTAATAAGGAGGGTGGGAAAGTTTGGGGTTTCAACTAATTCACTATTTATTTGTCATTATTAATATGTACTACGAGAACCTTACAAGACCTTCCATTTTTTGCCATACCTTCACTGATCCTTGTACATTAATTTTTGTTACTTTTTTCAGTTGACAGAATGGTTAGAGCACTGGTCTCCCATGACAAAGGTGCCAGGTTCAATTCACATTATCAGCACACTCTAGTCTTCATAGCTGCAAATGGGTACATGATGAGTTAGTTAAGGAAAAGGCAATGAGAAAGGGGCCTAATCACCCCATCTTTTGATGCTTTCCTAGTATAGTATAGTCTCTAACTGTTTACTCCATATAGCAGTATCTGTTATGGGACTATATTTGCCATTTAACATTTTTAAGAATAACATCTTTCTTCTTCGCCTTCTTTGATCCTTAGCTGCCGACCGTCAAAGCAGTCAGTGGCCATCACGCCTCGTAACATCTTGTAGGGCAACAACAAATTGATTCCACTTTGCTCGGTGTGATGAAATTCTAAATACAATATCTAAATTAGAAGATAGCAGTATAATGCATAAAGTCAAAGATAAGATAGAACTAAAAAAGTTGGTAGAGAATTGTCTTTTTCACCCACGCCTTCAGCGTATTAGTTTTGATAACGCAGCATAGCCGAATAAAAAGGTACCCAAAATTTTCAAATTTGTCCTTGAGATAAACGTAACACTTCCCAAGTTTAACGGAGTATTTGCCTAAAAGACATAGTAGAGAGAGGGTGGGGAACGGATAGATGGTCCAATGCTAATCGCGTCTCGCATTGTTTCCAAAAATAAAACCAACTCGCAAGCCTTGCCTAGGGCGATTTTCAAAATACGATGAAAAAGTAAAAAATGTTCGGGAATTGGGTCATGCAGACAGCATTTATGACGTAATTCTCACGTGCTACGAGAGACTCTCGTAATTAGCTTGAAATTAGTGCAAAAAGACATGAATAGGTTGGATATTATAGAAAAAATATGGAATTCTGAACCAAGTCACCTAGCCCCATAAAAATTATATATTCATGTGCCGTAGGACTTCCTGAGCAAGAATAGGTTGTTAGTTACACAAATAGTCCATTAAATAACCAAATATTGGTAATAATACTACAGAGGATCGGACAGACTGTCAGGACAAGTCATGCCTGCTTGATTTTTTTTTGGCATACTTTTGAAAAAGCTTTGGGGAAATAAAGACTAAGAAGGTACGGGAGATTGGATGGATTTTGAAGGAAGGCGAAATATTATTGGCCGACCTCAAACTAAAAATATACTAACCGAGTAAAGAAGGGAAAGTTTGAATTTTATTTAGCAAGACTTGTTTACAATTGAGATATGCATAGTCATTGGTCAGCTTACCAAAGCTGCATTTAAACCTGAAAGGCTTAGATGCCATTTTTTCAAAACCTTAGTTGAAGCAGAATGCGTTGAGATCAGCAGTGCTGTAGACCATATTATCTCAGCAGTCTGGACAAAGGCAGAAGGAACAACAGTGTATTTCTATTGCCAGTCAATGTATTAATTGTGTGCTTTTCATTGAATATTGTGGTAAGGAGAATATTAATTATCTTTTATTTAAAATAAATTGGAGTGGGAGAAAATGTTAGATGAAAATCCATCATGATTAGTAAGTACATAGGTCCTCGGCACTCAGACAGGGCCTATAGGGCAGTGGTGGCCAAGATAAGGTTGGCCGAGGGCCAGATTATAGTAAAGGGTAACACCAGAGGGCCAGACCTGTAAAATCCTTAAAAAATAACGTTCTGAGATTTAGTTTTACATATATAATGAACCACGTACAGAAAGCAACGGCAAACTACTGTACTGCACATCTGCCAAGACGTATACCAGTCTTCGGACTGAAATTACTGTTAAAAAAAATATAATGAATCTGTTGTTTTAATTTGTTTTGTAATTTGTAATATGACATGTAATTATTTATTTCAAACATACATTTGTGTGTTATTTCATTGTGCAGAGTGTGGCTTTAATCAACAATAAGAGGCCGGCCAAAACAGGTTGGCGGGCCGGTCAAAACTGGTTGGCGGGCCGGATCTGGCCCGCGGGCCGTAGTTTGGCCACCGCTGCTATAGGGTATCTATTATATAATTAGCTACCAGAGAGAGGTAGATACCAAAAAGACATGCAGGGGTCCTCATGAATCAAATCACCCATCATATTTTATGGAAAAAGATCAGTGCAAATGGCAGAGGCGTAACAACTATTAGGAAAAAGAAGAGAAAACTGGTATAAATTGTTCCATCAAACTAGAGTGGAGGAGCAAGGTTGGTCAGAGAAAGAGCTGACCAGGTTCTTTTGTTAAATTGTATTATTATTTGTAAATTGGGTGGAATTAATGTGAAGTTAAGACAGGAACATAACTTTCATTTACAGGGGTTCTGCTGACACTTATCTGGTGTCAGTGAATTGTCTGAGTGAGAAAGCCTACACTATTGTGAGGAGTCCCTCTTATGAATTCTATACTCAAGCATTTGAAAGACCAGAGGAGACTGTGGCTTGTGGCCGAATCTACGACAACTGCTGTGATCCCTGGGTCCAGATAAGTCATAATATCTGGCCTGGGACAACTTATCATAAACATTTAACGAATCTCCTGTATACCAAATAAAATTTCCACCCAAGGATTAAATAAACAAGTATAGGTGTAACCCGAAAAACACACAGGATATGTTACTAATATGTAAACAGTGAACAAACTGTGTGATCAACCATAACTTTCTTACTTTTTCTGTGTTTCTAAATGGATTACCTGCACAAAGAGAACAGTGAAACTGTATTGAGATAACAATTTATGTTACAAGCCTTACGTTAGTCGAAAATTTTTGTTCAAAATTTCAAGTTATCTTTTTTTCCGTGTACATATTATCTGTTATAACATAAACATAACATAAAATTGGCCAGAAAGGCATATGGATTTATATTGTTCATCCAATGTACTTTAATTTGATATATAATATGTTATACTTAACTCATGATTAGACACATATTGTCAGTAAACGTAAATTATGTATGTGTAAATTTTTGGGAATTAAAAATAATTCCGTCCAGAGCTGAAAATAATTACGTACGGAATCAGTTAAGTAATACTATTTGAAAGATTTTAATTGTAACAATGTGCCTTGGACAGATGGTCCTATTTATGTAAATATATTTATATTTGTATATATATATATATATTGATTCACTTGAGTTGTGGTCCTGGCCAAAACAAATTTAGGTTCAGGACAAATAAATTTTGAGAAAAAAGAAATTCCAAACTATAAATTTACCCACTGGTGATAGTTATGTTCATAATAGCATTTAGTATCTGTATGTGTTTGTATTCAATTCCTATAACATTTCTCTTACATTACCCTAGACACTAAACGTAGCATGCAATCATAATAGTTCTAACACATAACTTTGAGTGAGATCATAGGTGGTAGCAGAAAGGTTCTCTGTAACACAGCTATCAATTGTCTACATCAGAGGCCTTCACAGCTTGACCTCACTCAAGTACAACTTTACTACACACCCACCTTTTTAACATCAAAACCCACCACATATATTGGGGTCTCCAGGTCCGGGATTAGAATTTGGCATAGTTAGATGATTGTTTGAAATAGGAATCTCATACAACATATATTAACTGACTCCAGGAATTTAAAATTAGCATTAGTAGATAAAGTCAAGATTGTATCACCATTGTTATTAGAAGTTAAAAACACCCCTAAGAAAGATAATAATAATTTAGGTGGAGATTTCACTTGATAAGTTGTCACAGCCAGTAATAATTAGTTAAGTATAATTAGTATTTATTTTAATTAAGCTAAGATTGTCTTTGAACTTTATTAGACCTGTTTCAGTTAGAATGGCTGATCTGGCTAAGTTCCGATCTGCTGCTGTGCAGACTGCTAAAGAAATGGGTATGGATGGACCAGAGCTGGTCCAGTATGTAACCTCAGAGGTGGATAAATTTATTGCCCGGGAAGATAAAAGATTAGAGAAAGAAACAGAAAGAAAGTTAGAGGCTGAAAAAGAAATTAAGAGGTTACAGATTGAGGCTGACAAAGAGGCTAGGGCATTGAAGGCGGATAGGGAGGCGGAGATTAAAAGGCTCCAATTTGAAGAAAAGAAGATGGAAGCAGAGGAAAGAAGACTGGCTACAGAAAGAGAAGAAAAGAGACTGGTTGCAGAAAGAGAAGCAGAGGAAAGAAGACTGGCTGCTGAGAGGGAAGCAGAAGATAGAAGATTGCAGAGGGAGCACGAGTTATGACTAAAGGAGTTGGAATTACAAGGCCATGCTCCTGAAAATGGTGCTAGTCCCTCTACTTCCGATGCCACTGCTAGTCAGGGAGCCTCAACCTCAGCTATGGGTTTTCATTTAGACCATTTTGTTGAGAAAGACGATGACATAGAAGGGTATTTAAGTAGGTTTGAACTTTTGGCTACCACGTATGGGTTAGAGAGAGAGAGGTGGAGCCTCAAGTTATCCCGGGGTCTTAGGGGAACAGCTTATGAAATTTTTGCCAAAATGAGCAGGGATGACCAAGACAATTATGACATGTTAAAGCAGGTTCTTTTGTTAAGGTATGAAAAGAATGGAGAATTTTATAGGAAAAAAATTAGAAATGCCAAGCTACTGTCGGGTGAGACCTATTACCAGTTCTCTGCACGGTTAGAGACTTACTTGGAGAAATGGACTGCTCTGGGGAAAACCCAAGATCTTAAAGAAATGATCCTTATTGAGCAACTGAGAGAGTCCATGGCTCCAGACTTGAGAAAGTTTCTCATGGAACAAGGTGCAGAGAGGCTGGGTGAGTTACTCAATGTCGCTGAAAGGTATCAGGCAGCCCAAGCAGAAGTAGCTGGCACAAAAAAGAAACAGGTAGACAATCCTAAGGCACCACAAAACTTTAATAGGTTTGACAACAAAGAGCAGAATAATAAAGGTAAACAACATTTTGATAGGCAACGCCATGATTATAGAAATAAAACCCCACAATTCAATGAAAGGAAATATGATGACAGAAAACCTTTTCATAAAGGTAGATTATATTGTAGTTGGTGTAGGATGGACAACCATAACACCGAAGTGTGTAAAAAGAGACCTGTGATCATGGCCACGCTTCAGACCAGATCACAGTCCAAAAAGGAGGAGAATAATCCTATAAATACCCATCCAGATGAGATGAGGAAAGCGCATGCTGAGGATAAGACCCTCAAGCCTTGTTTTAAGAAATTGCCCAAATGTCATACACCTCCAGGCAAGGGAGACTTCTATATGAAGAATAAACTGATATATAGGAAGGCCGGAACTGGATCCAATGGTCAGGGACAGCTGGTACATCCTAAAATGTATAAGAAAGAGGTAATAAGGAGCTTACATGTTGGAAAAGATGGGGACCATGAGAAAATAGGTACCATCATCCAAAAGATTGCTCAAAAATATTATTGGCCAGATGAAATGGTTGACATTGAGAATTTTGTAGAAGCATGTGGCATATTACATGAGGGAACACCCAAAAGTGGGAAAATTGATCAGGACCTAGACACGCCACGGGGCAAACTTAGGCCTGAAAATGGAAAGAAAAATAAATTTAATAATGTAGACAAAGTGGAATGGGAACCCCCTTTTCACACACAGTCTTCACTTAAATGTGTTAACATGGCCACTATGCGGCGAGTACAAATAATTGGTTACCCCAGAATAAGCCGACAATCCCTCGGTCGGAATTATGTGAACTGGAGGAAGATAAAAGAGAGAGAAGATCTCTCACAAGGAAATTAAAGTGGGGAGAAAACCCCAGGAAGAAAAGAATTGGGAGTGGTAGATTCTTATGTGATGATAAAAGGGAAAAACGTCCTTACTATAATGCTTTTAATGGTATAGAAAATATGTCAGAAAAATGTAAGGTCCATATGTAACATTGTTGAGGACATGGACCGATGAAAAAGCAGAAGAAAATATTACCTCATCATATCAATATGTGAACGAGCTGACCACTCGTCTTAAAACTGGCTGGAAACTTCATTCATTCATAACCCTCCACTCCCAAAGGAGCATAGGCCTTCAACAAACACATGCCAAGTCCTCCTGTCCCGTGCCATCATCTCAAGTTCTTTCCATGTTCTCCTCATCATTTTCACCTCTGTTTCCAACTCTCTTCTCCATGTACTTCTTGGTCTTCCTCTGCCTCTCTTGCCCTGGGGGTTCCAGAACAAGGACTGCCTTGTAATGCTATCAACAGGTTTCCTCAGTGTGTGTCCTATCCATCGCCATCGTCTTCTTCTCATCTCTTGTTCCACTGGCACTTGTCTAGTTCTTGTCATCAGTTCCACGTTGGTAACCTTGTCATACCATTTTAATCCCTCTATTCTACGCAAGCACCCATTTATGAAAGTCTGTAGCTTTTTGGTTGTTGTCTTTGTTGTTCTCCATGTCTCCGAGCCATACAATAGGACTGACTTCACATTTGAGTTGAAGATTCTTATTTTCGTGTTGGATCCAATTTCTCTTGATCTCCATATATTTCCCAATGCAATGAAAGCTCCTCTTGCCTTTTGTATTCTTATTTTGATATCGCTGTCTGTCCCTCCAACTTTGTCTATATTACTGCCAAGATATGTGTATGATTCAACATCTTGAATTGGTGTTTCTTCAAGTTCAACCCTGTTATCATTACCTGCATTTATTCTCATTATTTTTGTCTTTTCCCTGTGTATTTTCAGACCCAATTGCTGTGACCTCTCATCGAGTGTTTTCAATTTGTCCTGCATCTGATTACGGTTATGGGACAGAAGAGCCAAGTCATCAGCAAAATCCAGATCATCCAACTGCTTAGTCAGAGTCCACTGGATTCCATTTCTGTTGTGTGTTGTCGATGATCTCATAACCCAATCTATTGCCAGCAAGAAAAGAAATGGAGACAAGAGGCATCCCTGTCGCACTCCTGTTCTTATCCCAAACGGTTCTGTAAGCTGTCCTTCGTGAAGAACTCTGCATGTCATGTCTTCATATGTTTTCTTTATTAAATTAATGATCTTCAGGGGAACTCCATAATGCCTCATCAATTTCCAAAGTGATTCTCTGTCTACACTGTCAAATGCCTTTTCGTAGTCCACAAATCCGATGTATAGTGGTGAATTCCATTCCAGACTTTGTTCAACTATTATTCTCAAAGTGGCTATCTGGTCTGTACATGATCTGTTTTGTCGAAAACCTGCTTGTTCATCTCTCAGTTTCTTGTCTATGGACTCTTTTAATCTCTCAAGGATAATCCTGTTTAATACTTTTCCTGGCACTGATAGTAACATTATTCCTCTATAATTTGTGCACTCTTGTAAATTTCCCTTCTTAGGCAACTTAACCCGATATCCTTCCTTCCATTCTGCTGGTATCTCTTCCTTTTCCCAGACTTTACCAAGTAATTTATATAACATCTCTGTAGCCGTGTCGATATCTGCTTTGATGGCCTCTGCTGGAATGCCATCAGGTCCAGATGCTTTTCCCTCTCTTAGAAGCTTTATGGCTTTCTTTATTTCTTCCTTCGTTGGTCTTTCACCGTTAATTTGTAGCTCTTCTTCTGCTGGCTGGATGTCCGGCGGGTTTTGTGGAGCTGGTCTATTGAGAAGGTCCCCAAAATATTCTGTCCACCTCTTCATTTGCTCTTGTATATTGCTGGGGAGGAAGCATGTTTCCACATAAGAGAATACACAAGGCAACATGGATATCACCAGACCATAGAACAGAAAATCAGATAGATCATATATGCATAAACAAGAAGTTTAGATCATCATTGCAGGATGTAAAGGTATATAGAGGAGCAGATGTGGCATCAGATCACCATCTTCTGATAGCCAAAGTAAAAATGAAACTCAAGAGATATGCAACAATGCAAAATTATAGACAACAGTTTAATGTAGGACAGCTAAGAAATCAAGAAACAAGAGACAAATTTGCGGTCACAGTATCCAACAAATTCCAAGTGCTCCAACAGCTGGAAGATGTAGAGAATACAGAAGACTATTGGCAGCAGGTCAAAACAGTATGGAAGGAGACATGTGAAGAAATACTGGGGAAAAGGGAAAGACAACAAAAAGCATGGATAACAACAGAAACCATCAATAAGATAAAAGACAGAAAAAACAAGAAAGCAGAGTTAAACACAAGCAAAACTAGAAGCTCCAAAGCCAAGGCTCAAGAAGTGTACACAGAAGCAAACAAAGAAGTAAAAAGAAGTATCAAAAGAGACAAGAGGAAGTATATTGAGGAGTTGGCAAGAGAGGCAGAAGATGCTGCAGCCAAAGGAAATATGAGAGAACTGTATAGCAGCACAAAGAAGCTAACAGGGAAATACAAGCAAACAAGTTGCCTCATAAAAGACAAGAATGGGAAACTGCTCGGCTGGAAACTTGCTAATGATAATTTGAGACAAGCCAGGAAAAAACATGCTGCCTATTATAATAAGAAAGCTAAGGATAGAGAATTGGCTATGGGAGAGAAGGTGCTTCTTCTTCTACCCGGCAGCCAAAACAAGTTGCGAATGGGACGGCAAGGTCCATATACTGTTCTAGAGAAGGTGTCTAGAACAAATTATAAGATAGATAAGAAGGGGAAAGAGAAAATCTATCATGTGAATCTCCTGAAAAAATATCTGGACAGAGTAAACCAGGAAGAGACACACTTACTTACCTTGTCTGTTGCAATGGAAATGAAAAAGGAACCACTCACCTCTCATGAATATCCCCTACATCCCTGTGAGACAGCTGCACAGGTAAAAGTCAGTACACACTTGACGAGAAATCAGAGGGAGAGAGTTCAACAGGTTCTGAATGATCATACAGATGTGTTAACGGACAAACCGGGGCATACAAATTTGTTGGAATATGATATGAAACTTATAGACCCAACATCAATCTGTATGAAAGCCTATTCGATTCCTTTCGCTAAGGAAAAAGCTTTGAAGGAAGAGATAGAGTATTTGTTGAAAGAAGGAATTATTTCACACAGTGAATCTTCGTATAGTTCTAGTGTGGTTTTGTTGAGAAAACCCTCTGGGGAACACAGACTGTGTATAGATTACAGAAAACTGAATGCTGTCACCCCAATGGGCTGATCACCCGTTTGCCAGTCACTTTGATTAAGGAAACAATGACAAACGGATTGATTTGTCATTGCCCTAAAGACGCCATTAGGCGTGATGGGAACAACGGCAAAGAAAATCTATTCGCTGTTGCCCTTAAGACGCCACTAGGCGTAATGGCCACTGACTGCTTTGCCGGTCATTGGCTAAGGACGGAAGAAGAAGAAGAAGAATGCTGTCACAGAAAGTCAGGTGGATCCATTACCTGATACAAATCAGTTGTTTGCCAGGCTGAACAAAGCAAAATATTTCTCTAAAGTGGATCTGAGCAAAGGCTATTATCAGATTCCAGTAAAGCCTGAGGTTAGACCTTATTTAGCCTTTAGCACCTCGGATGGACATTATGAATTCAACATGTTGCCTTTTGGGTTGAAAAATGCCCTGAGTGTGTTTTCTAGGATGATGCGAAAATTGTTGGATCCCCTGAATAATCCATGTATCACGAATTTCATGGATGATATTCTCATAGCAACAGAAACATTTGAGGAACACATTAACTCTCTGAATATGTTGTTTGATAGATTCAGGGAGGCAAACTTGACCGCTAGACCGACCAAATGTTGTATGGGATGTAAAGAGCTGGAATTCTTGGGACACACAGTATCTCAGGGAAACATGACCTCTGACCCCAAGAACTTGGAGAAATTGAAGAAAGCTCCGAGGCCACAGACAAAGAAAGACGTGCGATCTTTTGTCTCGTGTGGTTTTTACCAGAAGTATATCAGAAATTTTAACTCTATATGTGCACCACTGACTGATTTAACACGCAAGGGAAATCCTGATAAAATTACTTGGACAGTGCAGTTTGAGTCGGCATACCAAGAGTTAAAAGAAAAGCTCACAAGCAGGCCTATATTGAAATTGCCTGACTTAAGTCAAGAGTTTGTTGTGAGAACGGACGCTAGTAACGTCGGATTAGGGGCAGCCCTATTGCAAACGTCCAATTCACTTGAGGGGGAATTAACCCCAGTTGCTTATGCTAGTCGTAAGTTGAACACAGTGGAACAAAAATATTCAACAAATGAAAAGAAATGTCTGGCTTTGATATGGGCGATAACAAAGTTCCAAATCTATCTCTATGGTAGATCATTTAAGATCCAAACAGATCATAAACCTCTCGTATTTCTGTCACAGGCAAAGCATGAAAATGCTAGATTATTACGTTGGTCGTTGCTCCTACAGCCATACCAGTTTATCATAGAATATAGCCCCGTCTCATAAAACGTAGGTTCAGACTTTTTAAGCCGACATCCGTAGGATGAAAATCAGAGTAGTCACCAGGCATTATGATTTAGATTTATCTATGTGTATTTTGAATTAGGAACTGACATAGGATAGTCTGTTCTAAAGGGGAGAGATGTGTGATGAAATTCTAAATACAATATCTAAATTAGAAGATAGCAGTATAATGCATAAAGTCAAAGATAAGATAGAACTAAAAAAGTTGGTAGAGAATTGTCTTTTTCACCCACGCCTTCAGCGTATTAGTTTTGATAACGCAGCATACAATAATAAAAAGGTACCCAAAATTTTCAAATTCGTCCTTGAGATAAACGTAACACTTCCCAAGTTCAACGGAGTATTTGCCTAAAAGACATAGTAGAGAGAGGGTGGAGAACGGATAGATGGCCCAATGCTAATCGCGTCTCGCATTGTTTCCAAAAATAAAACCAACTCGCAAGCCTTGCCTAGGGCGATTTTCAAAATACGATGAAAAAGTAAAAAATGTTCGGGAATTGGGTCATGCAGACAGCATTTATGATGTAATTCTCACGTGCTACGAGAGAATCTTGTAATTAGCTTGAAATTAGTGCAAAAAGACATGAATAGGTTGGATATTATAGAAAAAATATGGAATTCTGAACCAAGTCACCTAGCCCCATAAAAATTATATATTTGTGTGCTGTAGGACTTCCTGAGCAAGAATAGGTTGTTAGTTACACAAATAGTCCATTAAATAACCAAATATTGGTAATAATACTATAGAAAGGTAAAAGTCAGTAAGCACCTGACTAAAAATCAGAGGGAGAGAGTTCAACAGGTTCTGGAGGAACATACGGATGTGTTAACAGACAAACCGGGGCATACTAATTTGCTAGAGTATGACATGAAGCTGGTAGACTCAACACCAATCTGTATGAGAGCCTATTCTGTTCCGTTCGCTAAGGAGAAAGCATTGAAAGAGGAGATAGATTATTTATTGAAAGAAGGGATTATTTCTCACAGTGAATCTTCTTTTAGCTCCAGTGTAGTTTTGTTGAGGAAACCGTCTGGGGAACATAGACTGTGCATAGATTACAGGAAACTGAATGCTGTCACAGAAGGTCAGGTGGATCCATTACCGGACACAAAACAGTTATTTGCCAGACTGAACAAGGCAAAATATTTTTTGAAGGTGGATCTTAGCAAAGGCTATTACCAGATTCCAGTGAAGCCTGAAGTTCAACCTTATTTAGCTTTTAGCACCTCGGAGGGACATTATGAATTCAACATGTTACCATTCGGATTGAAAAATGCTCCGAGTGTATTTTCTAGGATGATGCGCAAATTGTTGGATCCCTTGAATAATCCATGTATCACGAATTTCATGGATGATATCCTCATCGCCACAGAAACATTTGAAGAACATATTAACTATCTGAATATGCTATTTGATAGGCTCAGAGAAGCGAACTTGACTGCTAGACCAACAAAATGATGTATTGGATGCAAAGAGTTGGAATTCTTGGGACATACTGTATATCAGGGTAACATGACCCCTGACCCCAAGAACTTGGAAAAACTGCAGAGAGCACCTAGACCGCAAACAAAAAAAGACGTGCGATCATTCGTGCCATTGTGTGGGTTTTACCAAAAATATATCAAAAATTTTAACTCTGTATGTGTTCCTCTGACTGATTTGACTCGCAAGGGAAATCCAGATAAAATTGTTTGGTCAGCGCAGTATGAATTGGCATTCCAAGAGTTAAAGGAAAAACTTACTAGCAAGCCTATTCTCTTCTTCTTCTTCTTCTTGCGATCGCATCTTTGATGATTACACCGTCAGACGAGTTCTCATGATGAATTCGACTGTTGTTTGAAGTTCCTCTTTAACTCCATATAGCTTTGAATTTAGTGTTGAGTCATTGGGCCAGTATATCTTTCTTAACTGGTCATACAGAGGACAGTCCTGTAGAACATGCTCAGCAGTTTGTTCGTTTAATCCACATGTGCACAGTGGTGAAGCAGACAATCGTAACTTGTGCATGTGTTTATTCAGTTTGTTATGCCCTGTCCTGAGTCGAAAAATAGTTATCTGTCCCTGCCGGTCGAGAGTGTGATAGTCGTCTTTGGGTTGGTTCTGTTCTCTTCTTATAGTCTGGATAGCTCTCTTTTTCTCAAAGTATGTGACTTCATTATCTTCTTGTTCACATTCTCCTCCCTTTTTTGCAAGTTTATCTGCCTTTTCATTTCCGGGTACACCACAATGAGATGGTACCCACTGAAGTATGGTTCTCTTTTTGGCAGATACCTTGTTTAGTTCATTTCTCAGATGCGGGAGTTTACCACCCTTGAGAGCTTGCAGGACAGACAGTGCATCTGTGAGGATGACTACCTGGTGGCAGTCAGAGTTGGTGTTATAAAATCAAATATTTGCAGCTTGCTCTAGAGCTTGAACCTCAGCTGTATAGTTGGAACAGAATTTACCAGTGGGAATGTGCCTAGTCTCATAGTGGTTGTCAGGATATGAGATAAAGATACCGGCACCTCCATTCCTAACAGCATTAGTTGCTGATCCATCTGTATAGGCATGTATCCATGATTGATCGGGATAGCTTTCTTGGATCATACTCAATGTAGCAGTTCGTTTTTGCAGATCATTATACTCACATCCACTTGTGAGACCACTGACCGACGTATTAATTTGGAGGGCACTGCTGGCCTGCTCCCATGGTACAGGGTATAGGGTGGGCTTCAGTGGTGTTGTCTTCATAGATAGGTCTTCTTGATGCTGTCTTATAAGTCTTTTTCCCCGATGCACAAAGCTGCTACGCTTTAGACGTCCCAATGCCAGATCATCTAGTCTTGCCTTCATTGGGTGCGTTGGCATACTGTTGTACTTTTCCATCTGGATCATGGTCTTTGTGTCTCTTCTATGGGACAATGTCTGTAATCCAGCAACCTTCTGCATCTCTGTTATTGGTGTAGTTTTCATGGCTCCTGTAATGAGCCTGAGAGCTTGATTTTGCACCTTGTCCAAGGACTGCAGATGTGAGTTAGCAGCTGATGACCATAAGCCTATTCTCAAATTGCCTGATTTGACTCAGGACTTTGTGGTGAGAACGGACGCAAGCAATGTAGGCCTGGGGGCTACTTTGTTGCAAAGGTCCTCTTCACCCAATGGGGAACTGAACCCAGTCGCTTATGCTAGCCGCAAGTTGAACAAAGCGGAACAAGGCTATTCCACAAGCGAAAAAGAGTGTTTAGCGTTAATCTGGGCAATAAAAAAGTTCCAAATATATCTGTATGGTAGGACTTTTGTGGTCCAAACAGATCACCAGCCGCTCGTATTCTTATCTCAGGCCAAGCATGAAAATACTAGATTGTTACGATGGTCTTTATTGTTACAACCATATCAATTTAACATTGAATATATCCTGGGCTCACAGAATGTCGGTGCAGATTTCCTCAGTAGGCACCCCTGTGATCAAATTTAGAGTATTCAGTAGGCGTAAGGGGTTAATTTTATCTATGTGTATCACTGGTTTTGGAACTTGCATTAGTGCATGTTCTCAGGTGGGGAGATGTGTGGTGAAAATACAGTGATACAACAATAAAATCCTCCAGTTATAAAGATAACAGTTAAAATAAAATGTAGGGATAAAATATAGATAAGATATGCTGCTACGTCTTCGCCCACGCCATCGTTTTCTAGTGTCATTGAAAACCAACTAGTTATAACATGGAGACAAAATGCCTATTCGTTTAGATGGGGCAAGAAACGGAGAGAGAAGGAAAAAATGATGCGGTCTGCACACGTGCTTGAATCTAAAGCCTAGCAGACGCAAATTGTAGTTAAAAAAAATTACGCCACTAGTTGACACAATGTAAGAAATTGGACACGAAAACGACCTTAGCTCTTGTCAGAAACAGACATATCTTGGACGTTCTACGGTAAATAGTTGTTTTAATTTGAATATAGCGGCAAATGCCGTGAACGAATAGTAAAAACAAATTTCAAGACTAACATTGAAAAAATTATGTAATTCCTTAACTCTTTAAGCCCCAATCGACTTTAAAGTGTCTCAGGGGTTAGACGCGCTTGGCCCAATCGACTTTAAAAAGGCTTTAGTATATGTGCCTCTGTTTGAGACTGTTTCTAATTATAACTACCCACAAACCACCCAAAACGTCATTTCCGACTGCAAGTACATTCTTTTAAATACCGCACATGTTTAAGAGTGAACATGTTTCTGTTTTGAGATATTTATTTTAGATTTTTAAAGCGGTGGCCATTTTTGCTTGGGCCAAACCCACTTTTTTACTTGGGATTGAAAGAGTTAATAATAAGTTTAGAATAATAAAAGTTAGCTAGTTTGATAGGCTATCTTTTCCTGAGAAATAATATACTTTTAATTGAAAAAAACATATCCAAGAATGTAGAATACAGATCTTTATTTCAGGACATCAGTGGGAACATATCACCCACCTTATTATATGGAAAAAGGAGATTAATGAAAATATTTCAGATGCAGTGCAGTTCATAGAGGAATGGGAAACTGGTGCTATTTGATAACAGCCTGGGTGAGATGTGCTGGGTCGGTCAGAGAGATCTGACCCTGTCTTTGTATTTTATGTATTATTGTGTGTAAACATGGTGGAGTAGGCAGTATGTTAAGACATAGACTAAATTTTGTGGTTTCAGAGTTTCTTGTCTGGCACTGAGCTAGTGCCAGATGTTCTGGAGAAATCCAACTGTGGATGAATAAGATGCCTATCATTATACCTCAGCACATGTGAGGAGTGGGCCAATTGAACAACTTTCCTACATCGTCACAGGCCAGTTAAGTATTGAAGACCTGGCCTTCTGAAATTCATCAACATCCCTAAATAAATTTAAAACCACTGTGTATAAAGAACTTTGCCACCATTTACCCTGTTAAAAAGCCAATGAACATTAGTAACAAAGACTGGGTATGATGAAAATACCCCGACCCGACATCCAGCATTTGTTTTCCCAAAGACTTTTTAGTTAGTATCAATATTAGCAAATTTCACTTATATATCTATGTACAAACTTTTCATATTCAATTATATGCACTTTTATTGACATAAATTCATATTGATTCACACGTCCTGACCAGAAGAAAACTTGGTTCAGGACTAAATAAATTTGAAAAAAATTTTAAATTTTAAACCCAGTGTTAATTGACTTGATCATAGAGCTTAGTATTAGACCTAGTGTTTATATGTGTGTGTCTGTGTACTTAATTACCTACACACCACATTTCATTACCCTAGACATTAGACGTAGCTAACAGACATAATAGCAGAATAAGTCTGTTTGAGGTCATAGGTGGTAGCAGAAAGGTATCCTGTAAACTCACATAAACTGTTATCTTCAGGGACCTTCACAGCTGACCTCATTCAGTACACTAGGTAACATAGCAACCACACTTTATAACATCAAAACCACCACACTCGGATTTGGCATTTAACTTCCTTGCTCAGCTGACTGTACTGTTTGCTATATAGTTACTTTAACCTGGGGGACCTCGCTGCTGTTTTCTTTCTTTTCATTTCTTTTCTCACCGTTATGGTGTGTAATGTTTCTGGTGTTATCCAGTCTTGTTTCTTCCTTTCCTGGAATCCCAGGCATGATTTGCTGCTTTCCTTATATATTGTTGAAATGGTGTTGAATTTCTGGTCTATATCATCAGATGATGTCTTTTCCTGACTTTTGGCAATTTGATATCGTTTCTTTATATCAGCCGCGAAAGCTTTTCTGGTAAGGGGGTCCTTCAATTTGCTGATGTCAAACCTTTTCTGTGTAGTTACAGTTGGTCCAGCAGTTCTGATTTTCACCTTCAGTTTTGCTATGACTAAATGGTGGTCACTTCCCACATCTGCACCTCTTCTTACCTTCACATCTTGTAATGCATGTCTCCATCTACCATTAATCATCATGTGGTCTATCTGGTTTCTGTCCCAGGCATTTGGTGATTCCCATGTTAATCTGTGAATTTCTTTGTGTGGGAAAAGTGTTCCTCCAATGACCAGGTTGTTAATGCTACAGAAACTTATTAATTTATCCCCATTTTTGTTTGCTGTTCTGCTGCCACATTTCCCCATTGCTCTTTCATTATATATATTGTGTGTTCCAACTTTTGCATTGTGGTCTCCCATTACTACGATAAGATCGTATCTTGGTGTGTCTTCCATTTCTTTTTGCAGTTGTTGATAGAATTCATCCTTGACCTCTTCATCACTGTCATTTGTTGGTGCATAGCATTGTTTTATTGTAGTGTTGGTGAATCTCCCTCTCAATCTTATTCTTATCAGTCTGTTGTTGATGGGTTTCCATTCCAGTAATGACCTTTCTATTCCCTTCTGTAGAATAATGGCTACACCATCATTGTGCTGTCCATCCTCTCTGCCAAAGTAAAATACTGTTTCTCCTGTTGCTGTTTTAACTTTTCCTGTCCCTGTCCATCTGCTCTCGCTTATCCCTAGAATGTGTAATCTATAGTTTCTCATTTCCGCTGTGACCTGTTTTAGTTTTCCCATCTCGTTCATTGTCCTGACATTTCAAAATCCTATTCTTGTTTCACGTTTTGTGGTCAGAACGTCTGTTCTCGTGCCAGTGGCTTCCTTTAGGCTTTCACCGCTGACAGTCATACGAGCCTCAGACTCCAGATGTCCGTCCCGCAGCAAAGTTTAACAATAACATGTAGCCTGGTTAACTAGAAGACTCTGGGACCATCTAAAATACTTCTACTCATCAGACATTCTGCTTCTCAGAATTTTGCTAAAAGATGGACATTTTAATGGGCAGAATCAGAAATGAAGAATAAAGTAATTGTTGTAACCTTTTATTTATAACTGTTTTTATTGTTTAACTAACATTTTTGCATGTATTCTCCCCCTTTCACGTCAAAATTAAAAGCACATTTAGTGTGATTGTTAGTGCCATATTTTCACAACATTTTAAAGTATAGATCTCATAATTAAACAATGCACATACATTTGACCCATAGAAGCATCAACAACTGTATATTAAATCTTAGCATCTAGTCTTAGAAACATTAATCTCAGAAGATAAATACTAAAATATAAAAAAAGACAGCTGCCAATGTCAGCATTACACAGCACTGCAATTTCTATGCAATTAATGTGTATGAAGTTTTAAAATCAGAAATATTAATGAAATAAAAAAGGGGGACAGGGGTTGACAAGACAGGCCCTTCCTAAACCCAAGGTAATGCATGTCTGAATACATAGCCTCTGTCAACCAAGCAAACCGTACCTGTTTGTGGTGGCCACTGCTTTTGCAAGCATGGCTCTGGCACATAACTTGTGCCTAATAACTGGTCCCCCGAGTCTACGGGGTAAAACAACTGACTTCAGGTGGGGTATCCTACAGAAACGACTCATAGGAGCATGCCTTTCTGTTAGGTGTGGAAACATTGGGCCCACCGATGCGTCAAACAAACCACAGCAAGCAAAACTTCAACTAAATGGGCAGGCAGTACAAGAAGAAGAAACACCAACATACTTCGGTTTCACACAAGACCATCACATAACATGGGAATCACAGATAATAAAAACACAGCTAAAGGCAAAACTGTGCATGGCCATAATGAAAAAGTTAGCTGGTACCACATGAGGTGCTGATGAGAATATACTCAAAAAGCTGTACACAGACAGAGTCAGGCTTGCTATAGAATATGGCATCACAGCCTGGTTGACAGCAGCACAAGTCAAATTCTTACAGAGTAAACAGACTCGAAAACCAAAGCAGCATGTAACAGGGGTCCTAAAATCAATAAAAATCAACCATATAGAAAACATTACGGGGCAACAGTCAATGGAAGACAGACATGACAGCAGTCTTACAACAAGCTGAAAAATCTAAGAAACTCGCAGGACGCCTAGTGTGCCAGAGAATGAATAGGTAGGAAGAGGCAGGCTCAATCGAACTAACTTTGCACCTAAGCAAAAGAAAAAAAATAGCAAAAATACCATGCTAGAAAGGTCAATTGCCAAGAAGATACCAGCAAACATAACTATCCCACTATGAAACATAAGAATAATGTTTCTAGGACTAGATGCTCTTCTAAGCTGAAATCTGACATTCCAGGCATTAAAAAGTAAAGGAACACAGACAGAAACACAAAGAAAATGTATAGCAACCAAGTATGCTGACCAAAAATTTCCAGCACAGTTCTGGACACATGCAAATACTGATAGTTCAGCAAAATAACGTAGTTAAAAATAGGGGTGCTGTCATCCTATCTAGGCGAGATCAGGTCAACATTTTTCGCCTATGCACTGGCCACAACAGATTGAGAGACCATCTATACCACAAGTATAGAATTGGTGCAACAGATCTATGCACCTGCGGCACCAGCCTGATGACAGCTGAACACCTGCTACAGTCTGCCCAACATACAGCAATGAACGGAGTAGCATATGGCAACAACCTACTTCATACCACAAACAACTGTTTGGATATGTCAGGAACCTTGAGCTGACTACTGCCTTTATTAGAGTCATTAATGTGGAAGTCTAAAGGCAAATGAGGAAGAAGAAGAAGAAAAAGTAAAGAAATAAACAAGACTTAACATTAACAGGGGACTAGAGACTGACATGAAAGTGATAAAGAAGACATGGAAAAGCCATGAATGGATGGCACAAAACATGAAGGCTTGACATGAATTAGTGGATGGTCTATTCTCCTTAAAGAGCTGAAGGTTAACAATGAATGGATGGCACAAAACATGAAGGCTTGACATGAATTAGTGGATGGTCTATTCTCCTTAAAGAGCTGAAGGTTAACAATGAATGGATGGCACAAAACATGAAGGCTTGACTTGAATTAGTGGATGGTCTATTCTCCTTAAAGAGCTGAAGGTTAACAATGAATGGATGGCACAAAACATGAAGGCTTGACATGAATTAGTGGATGGCCTATTCTCCTTAAAGAGCTGAAGGTTAACAATGAATAGATGGCACAAAACATGAAGGCTTGACATGAATTAGTGGATGGTCTATTTTCCTTAAAGAGCTGAAGGTTAACAATGAATGGATGGCACAAAACATGAAGGCTTGACATGAATTAGTGGATGGTCTATTCTCCTTAAAGAGCTGAAGGTTAACAATGAATGGATGGCACAAAACATGAAGGCTTGACATGAATTAGTGGATGGTCTATTCTCCTTAAAGAGCTGAAGGTTAACAATGAATGGATGGCACAAAACATGAAGGCTTGACATGAATTAGTGGATGGTCTATTCTCCTTAAAGAGCTGAAGGTTAACAATGAATGGATGGCACAAAACATGAAGGCTTGACATGAATTAGTGGATGGTCTATTCTCCTTAAAGAGCTGAAGGTTAACAATGAATGGATGGTACAAAACATGAAGGCTTGACATGAATTAGTGGATGGTCTATTCTCCTTAAAGAGCTGAAGGTTAACAATGAATGGATGGTACAAAACATGAAGGCTTGACATGAATTAGTGGATGGTCTATTCTCTTTAAAGAGCTGAAGGTTAACAATGAATGGATGGCACAAAACATGAAGGCTTGACATGAATTAGTGGATGGTCTATTCTCCTTAAAGAGCTGAAGGTTAACAATGAATAAACATATACATACAACAAGTGAAATAATTTTCACTTCTATGTGAATTTAATAGAAACAAAAATGGGTCATCTTGCTTTAAATCTTTGTATGGTTCATGTCTTCCACAGCAGGTTCAAACTTCATAAAAGATAAATGTCATTGCATCCTGTAAGAAAAAGTGATTATTTTTTTCATTGAGGCCAAGACGTCTGACTGCAAACTAGCCAGCCGCAGTCATGATTCCATGCTCCGTAGGGAGCAAAAGAGAACGAAGAACTACTGGATGTACAAAAGTATAGCAGGAAATGGAGGGAAACACAAGGTCTGTCAATAGTCAACAATAACCAAAAATGGGCAAGTGGCTGGCACAAATAAATAATGAAAGAAAAGAAAAAGGAGAAGATAGGTAAATGTAGCAAGTTTAATTTGCTGGAGAGGTTATGATGTTATCAGAAAGAAAGATTGCTGTAAAGGTGTCAACCGTGTGAGGTCAAGCTATGTAAGACCCTGATTCTAATAGTTGATGAAAATGATGATGAATGTCAGGGTACCTAACGCTACCTCTCTAGATCTCACACGGTGCTGTTTTTTATTTCTAGTGTGTGGTGTCTGATGTGGCTAGTGTCTAGGGAATGCAATGAAATGATGGTACATCAAAACAAGATACTACAACACACTAATAGTAAAGTAATAAGTCTGTGGTTTAAGTTTTTCTTTGAAATATGAATTCTTTTTTATACAATTTTTAATCTGCCTGTCCAGCAATCTCTTTTGGACAGGTCTTTAAAAAATGAGGAAAATATATTTTACACCAAATGATTAACTAAAATGGGACTCTTGGTCCAATAAGAATAATGATAATATATAATGTTCCTGTAGGTGTATTCACAGACTGTTAGTTGTTACATCATAATGAAAGTCATTTATATGAGGAGCTGTTACTGTCATCATCCCCCTTTCTTTAAAGTTACTTTTGGGGAAAAACACTTTATTCAGATGAAGTATCAGATGTCCCAGCTATGGGTACATCACCTTATTCTTGTTATGCCAAAGAAAATATTCAAGACCGGTCTGCAGAGACTATGTCAACACACACAGAACTTTCTTCTGGTTCCTTGATGATAATAACTTTCCAAGGAGACTGTTGGTCTTTAGATTTATATACTCATCAGGTTTCCTGTCACCGACTGGTAACAGGAAAATAAAACCCTGCAATAAAAGACACCCTGGCCTTTTCATATCTGTTTTATATTTCTATTAATTATTTACATATGATATGATGGGGTCAGCCTCGTGTGCAGACAAGTGCACCAACCCCTAATTCATGACTTCATCTTACTGTGACCACACCTCGGGTCCATATGGGGGATACGCCACTGTAATTTTACATAGTTTTCTTCAATACAATAACATGGAGTAAACACATTCTCCTTTTGTATTATTTTCTCTTCTTTTCCTACTATAAATGATATAGGCATGTTGATGAGTGTTCATGGAACACAGAGGCTTGCTAATCTATTATATAATAATAATCAATAACAACATTCAAACACAGTTCAATATGAGGACTCAATACTTTTTGCTCCCGGCATGTCCTTCACTTTTCCCAATAGCAGTATCTCTTTTTGCAGTTTTAATAAGGCATATTAATTAATAAATCATTCTTACCACAAATTCAATGAAATATAACTGAAGTAACGATGACTGGCGAATATGGCCTCAGTTTATCTGCTGTCGTCCAGACTGAAGATTTTAGTATTTACTTTATAATCAACACATCTGTTCTCAACGTACTTCATTACAAAATTTTTAGTCAAATGGCCAAGAGCCTTGTAATCTTTTGCTAATATTTATTTGGGCTGGCCAATGAAATCAGGCGACTACCAAATTTTGAATTTAGTTTTCAAAAACAAAACTCCAAACATACTATGAGTCTCGTAGTTCATTGGTCAGTCTGCCTTAGTTATGCCAATGCAAAAAGATGTTTAGTTTTGGGCTAACAATTTCCTGCCTCCCCTTTTACTCTTATCGTCTAACCAATCAGATTCGAATTACTCCAATGCCTTTTTTTAAACTTGCGTTCCCAAAATGTTACCACTAGCTGAGCAAAAACGATAGTCCGTTCGTCAACCTGTACTAGAATATTTAGTATTTCTACATTATCTTAGTTATTACTTGAGCGATTTTTTATATCCTTTTTAGTTTATAAAGAAAGTCAGTTTCACTTTTGGTATCGTTTTCCTTTACCCTCCCCTTTCTCTCAATATTAATTTGAATCGTCGCTCTGCATGCCTAGCCTAAACGAAGTGGCGGGGTAACACGGAGTGACATTCTCACGCAATCGTGCCAATTTTCAAACTCAAGGTTATATGCGTCTAGATACAATATATTACCATAGTCAATTTTTCTCTCACTCGATTACCCTCCCCCTAGTGTCTACTTCATCTGTCGCTCTAATGAATAAAAAAAAGTATTTGCATCGCGCAAACTGTTTCATGTTAATTTTATTCTTCCCAAGACGGAGTGACGACAAAGGCAACGAGTTCTATGAAATAGGCTATCTTTTCTTTAGCGGGCTTATTTTTCAATACCAGAACGATTCCAGGAGGGGGTGAAAACGATAGTCAATATCTACGGGCAAATGATAGTTTTACTACATTTTAACTCTTTAGTTAAATATTAATGAGGTTTTTATCAATTGTATCACTGATCTCACCACAGTAAATTAAAGCAGGAAGTTATAGGCATTCTGGGAATTCCAATTTAGCACCATAGGATTGGTGCAATCTTTTCATAATGAGACTGAATGTTTTATTTTATTTTTATTACTGTACTGTACTATATATTATAATACAGTTAGGTCATTAGTAAGAGTTGTCTGCCCATAATGTGATCAGAGTTGGTCAGACTGAGATCACTGTTTGATCTCATTATATATACATCAAATTTTTCACTTTTTCTGTTGACTTCTGCTCACACAGTTGCACAGACTGCACACACACAAAATTATGTGTGACGGCACATATTTATAACTTGGTCTTCTGAGGTGGAGTGAAGACAAAACTTCTGCTTAAGCAAGTCTTAATACAATTAGGGATGGAAGAATTACCTGGATGTATCCAAAAATTCCAGTTAACTCTTTCAGTCCCAAGCAAAAAAGTGGGTTTGGCCCGAGCAAAAATGGCCACCACATGCGTTTTTATTGTTGTTGTTTGGAAATAATTTTTTTAAATGTTCATATGCATAAAAAACTTTGTTGTTGTATATGAAACTGAAGGTAATTGGATGTACTTTACTCTTGTGCTACAAGTATAAAAGCTTTCATTTTTTTTTTTTTTTTTCATACGCCCGCTAATACTCGAGGCGAAATCTCAGGTTATTATTTTATGTCTAACCTGACATTGATTTTACGTGGGTATCCCTTTTTTTCTTGTATAGAGACAGGTGTACCTCGCCATTCAGGCAAATACTCTCCAATTTCGGAGGTACCCATTACAGCTGGGTCGGCTCAGGAGCCGCCAATCCCTGGTCGACGACACTCCTTCAAATGTCCTCGCCAGGTCTCGAGTTAATCCAGTCCAAATCCCGGTCGACGAAAAATCCTCAAATGCCGTCACCCGGGTTTGATCCTGGATCACCCGGTCGCCAGAGCGGTGTGGTAACCACTATGCTAGCGCGGCTCCCAAGCTTTCATTGAAAAATGATTAGTTATTCAAGGTAAATCGGAGGATATGTGCTTAAAAAAAATGATTAGTTATTCAAGGTAAAATGGAGGATATGCGCTTAAAAAAATCGCTTTAAAAATCTAAAATAAATATCTCAAAACAGAAACATGTTCACTCTTAAACACGTGCGGTATTTAAAAGAATGTACTTGCAGTTGGAAATGACGTTTTGGGTGGTTTGTCGGTAGTTATAATTAGAAACAGTCTCAAACAGAGGCACATATACTAAAGCCTTTTTAAAGTCGATTGGGCCAAGCGCATATAACCCCTGAGACACTTTAAAGTCGATTGGGGCTTAAAGAGTTAACAGAAATTGACATAAACGTTGTTTATTAGCAAAGGGAAAAAAGACATTTGGTGGGGAACTTCTGAATTGCTTCAAGTTAAATGAAAATTAGCGTAAGCAAGTTCCGCTTACATGGACCACACTGCATTGTGTAGTACTCAAGGCCTATTTGTTCTCTATATCAAGTTTGCAGTTATGGGTGAACTGCAAGCCTGTAAATAATATAATATTGGAATTCTCTATCATTGTACATCTTCCATTTTAGTAGGAAAGGCTCTATATTATTTTTCAGTAAACGACCTGTACAGTATGTTTCTGCTATTCTAAACTAACCCATTCCCAATTGTTGTCTATGTGTTTTCTTACTGCTGGGAATTTTTAGTTCCCTAGATACTTGACATGTTCTTGTTAGAGCCTTGAGCAACTTTATAAAAAATGTTTAATACATCTATCCCATGCCACTGTCTATTGATTAGTCACTATTTTGAATCAGTTATACTCATCCCCACATTTGACTAACAACTTGCCATTGCAGACTCAGATACCATCAGTTCAAAAAACTGAAAATTGAACAGACAGATGAGTGTGCATGTGGGAAGGACAGAGAGTAGAACATGTACTCAAAAACTGTAGGCTCCATGATAGGAGCAGGAAAGCAGTGTGGCCTTCTCCAACCTAGTTGAGGGAGAAACTGTATGGTGATGAGAGAAACCTGAGACAGCTTTATAAGAGATAGATGGGGTTATTTGAGACCGATCGACAAAGATGGTTTTTAATAAATATAATTTTCCCGGGGGGGGGGGGGGGGGGAGGGGGGGGGGGGGCTGCCATATAGGCCAAACGAGGACATTTTACTCTTTAAGTTTGAATTTTAGTTTGGTTTTTATTTTTTAAACTCTTTGTCGACCGATATTAATTTTGACAAAGATAGGAACAGGATTGGTGTTAGGTTACGGCTAACTGTAATGTAAATATAGATTGCCAATCAGGCAATGTGCTGCAATATGGCGGACCCTGTCCAATGTCGTCGCACATTACTATTTTCTTGGAATGTACCGTCAAATACCGCCGCGCCAGTACAACCAAATTGCACTGCTAAGAGCGTACTCATCGTTTAACGTAATTAGTACCACAAATAACCTCAACATACTCGAGTGGTATTGGCAATTACCTCTGGGTCTACTGCAGGCTTGACTAAAACGCTTGTCAGAGATCAGGGTTGCCACTAGTTGCCAGATGAAAATGTGAGAACAGCCAAGCACATCAGGTTTGCCAGATCGAAATTTCAATGTAAAGCCAAACAATACTAGGGAGCCGCGGTAGCGCAGTGCAGTGGCGGATCTACATTTTGGGGGCCCTGAAGCTTGAACTCTTGGAGGGGCCCCTTTTATTTAAAAAAAAAAAATTTGTGAGGATGGGAAAGAAATGTATTATAGAGATAAATGGACTTGGAGGACCTGAAGTTCAAGCTTCCACAACAACACACATATAAAAACTGAAGACAAATGAATGAATTTTGAAAAAAGAAACAACTCTGCTGGGAGTTGAATGCAGAACATTTGCTTGGAAGGCATATGTTCTGATCACTAAACCACTATCCACCTTGGTGTATGTGATTTTTTAAATAATTGCCTTCATCATTCAGAATTAGTTATTTGGTAAATAACAAGGCTGACAAGGTGTATCAATAAGAGATTTGTGCACAGAAGGAAAAGTTAAACTTACCAGAACATACTACATGAAGCACTTTTTACAAAATACTCTTATTTCTGTTTTTTTTTTTTTCTACCAACATATTCACGTACAGTTTTGTCATATGAGAGCTTCCTTGCAATGTCATTTTTCTAGAGACAATATGTCTAAAGAATTTAAGCGCTCTTCAGTCATGGTAGACCGAAATTTGTTTTTTTATAAAGGATAGCTTTGAAAAAGTCCTTTCTGCTTCATAGGTCGTGATGGGCATTGTCAAGTACAGCTTAAGCGCAGTAGTAATATTGGGGAACATTTCAATTAGGTGTTGTTCACAAATAAGCTGAAGAACTTCTGCGCATTTCATTTTAGATGGCGTGTTTTCTGTGTTCTGGGATTTCCTAAGGTGCAAATATTTTTTGAACTGATAACACTCGTGTACTAATTTGTGGTCAATATCATCTTTGTAATACGATATTATAAGTTTAATACTGTCCTCGTCAATTTCAGAATTGTTCACCAATTCTGAGAGGAACTTGAACCTTTTCGCAATCTGCTCATATGGGTCAATCCTCTTGCATAACTGGATTATCAAGCAGTCATAGAGTTGATATAGAACTTCTATCCAAAGTTTGTCAGCTCCTCTCAAAGAAGCAATACCACTTGTTCCATCTGAAAATGTCCTTGTAACAATGCGTTTGGAAGCACCAGAATAACTTGAAGTGATATCTTCACACAAACCTTTTGCTTCTGATTCATAGTGTGCAATCCTATCGGCGGAATTTTCTCTGAATTCTTTAACAAACGGAAGTAAAGATGAAAGCAGAAGATAACCTTCAATTACATCAAAACTAGGGGTTTGGAGTTTCTTACTTGTTTTGTTGAAACTTGAAATGCGCCAACACTTCTTCCCAAACGACTATTAAAATAGCATATTCCAGCTGTACCAACTTGTTGTATACATTCTTAGCATCTCGTTTACATTCAGGCTTCTCTTCTGAGTCTTCAAAAATATATTTGAGAATTTGTAAAATACCCATATATCCATTTTTAATTGCCCGGACCGCTTCATAGTGTGCAGACCATCTAGTTACACTTAAGCTTTTTAGAGACAAATGTAGATTGTCCTGTGTGTTTAAAATCCCCCATCTTCGTGGAGATCCAGAGAAGAAAACTTACAACTCTTGCAAAATGCCAAAATAGTCAAAAACTTCAGGTTCAGTAGACACTGCCTTTTCTCCAACAAGGTTAAGTGAATGGGCTGCACATGGTACTTAGTCTGCGTACATGTTAATGTTTTTAAAGAGTGCTTGCAGCCCTTTCTCCGAGCCCTTCGTGTTAGATGCATTATAGTAGGACTGAGCACGGATATTTTCAAGTGAAAGCTTATGTTCACCCAGGAATTGTATTTTGTTGAACAAGGTCGTGGATGAATGGTTTTCTATCGGTAAAACTGTTAAAAATCTCTTACAGGGTTTTCCATTTTAGCAGTATCGAACCACAATTACCAGCTGGTCAACATGTGTCAGGTTAGGCGTAGAGTCAACAATAATATAGTAGTATTTGGTGCCTAGGTTGTTGATTTGATTCACAATTTCATTTTGCACATGTTTTCCCATAATTTCTATCAATTCTTCATACACGGTTTTGGATAGGTAAGTAGCAATTACTTTTTCATTTTTACATTTCTCGAGATGTTCACGTAAAAATGGGTTGAATCCTGCAATACGTTCAATGACCCCCATGATTTTTTCATTATTTGGTGAGCCCCACTTCTCATGACCTCTAAATGCCAAACCTCTTTCACTTAAAAACTTTATAACAACTCTTTTCAGTACTTCAAAATAGAACTGTATAGTTTTTGTCATCTGTTCTTCAAGTTGCTGATCCACAGTATGTTTATGCAACACAACATCGCCCTCTTATGTTCTATGCTGTCTTCATGATTCTCCAGAGTTCTGAGTACATTCATCCAGTCAGAAAACCCACCTGTTGTAAGTGATGTTTGGCATTTAGAAAAGAGTTTGCAAACAAAACAGTGTATACAGCCTTCGCTCTTTGAGTAAACTAACATGGATCTCATCATAGTCTGACAATTTTTCAATCTTTTTTCAAAATATTTGTTTGAGAAACTTCTGTTTTGCTCCTTGTAAACCCTGCTTGATTCGGTATATACATTATCTGGATTTTATTTTGAAAAAAACTTATGTCTTGCATTAAACAATTATGTACGAAACCATAATCAACTGTTATGGGCCAGTTTTTGAGGTCACTGTATTCTTTGAAATCACTGAATTTGCTTCCTGTTTCATGTTTCTGCTCAATCTCTGCTTGTCCCGCGGTACTTTCATGTTGACCACTGTGATGGTCATCTGTATCAAAAGTGTCAACAGTGGGTTGAATATTGCTAGAAAGAGCTCCCACAGTTTGTGCACTATGTGGCTTCAAAAAGACATTCGCAAAACTTGTAGGGTCCTTTAGTTTTCCCTATATACAGACAACATCACGTACAACATTAAATCAGACACAGGACAGTTACCTCAATACATCACAGCCAGTTCAGTTTGATTACTCATTTCCTTAATACATCGTATGCTAGATCCGTTCGTCCATGCTTGTCTTCCATGCCATAATCAGGTTAAGTACAAAATAGTGAGAACCGTTTTGATTCCTTCATATTAATATATCCTGTCATCCTATCCTATGTTCTTGAACATTGTGTCGTTCTAGAAGGAAATACTCATTCAAATACCTTAATAGACTTACAGTCGTACTTGTGCCATAATTTGCAAATATCTTACACTGTTTCCATTTTCTGGCCTGTCGTCTTTAAAACTACACACGTTTGTAAGGAAATCCGTTACACATTTGGCCTACTTTTCCTTCTAACACATCAGCGAACACAATAGTGGATACTACAGGCACATAATATAAATATATACAAATATACATATATATCTTACCCTCAGGTAACACACATAAGCTGATACTGGCTCTTAATGGGCCCTTTAAGTCTGCTTTCAATACAGGCGGCAAAGTTTGACAAAATACATTTGCGCTCTTTTCAGCTCAGTGTATAAGTTTTGAAATGGTTGTGGCAAGAAGTGGCAAGAATCCTTCTTCTTCTTCTTCATTTTGAGTCGACTATAGTGTTTTTATACCCTGTTCAACCTGGAAATTGGTTATAATTTGGGTATATTGTGTGCTACGCTCTTCGATGGTGGTCTGTTGATAGTCCTGAAAAGGACTGGTGCTAGCTGGCGTTCTCTTCGTTGTTTCTCTGTTTGTGTTGCCGTGGCATGTTCTTTATTGTGTTTCGTATCCTGCCTCCCTATCTGTCCTGTATGGTTTTGTGTGTTTTTGCCTTCCTTGTTTCTGTTTCTTGCGTCTTCCTTTGCTCTTGTATCTTAGATAGCGCTTTTTCTATAATTGTTGGGAGTAGCTTTTCCAGCGTTTCCTCGATGACTTCTTCGTCAGATTGGTCGTTCGTTTTAATATCTTTTGTGTTTGATGTTATTTCTTTAATGGTCATTCTTTCTGTCTCTATTCTCTTCAGTACCTCTTCGTTTCCTTCTTTCAGTTCTATCAGCTTCTTGATATCTTCTTCTACCTGCTGCTGAATTCTTTTCATGTCTTGGTGTATTATTTTCATGTCGTTCATGAATTGTTGTTGTTTCGCGCTTTCTAAACTATCGGGGTTTTCTTCACATCTGGCAGTTGACGTTCTGTTTTTGTGTGGCTGTCGGTTTTCTCTCTCCTTTCGCAGTTCTTGTTTTAGATCTCTCACCTCAGTCGTGAGCTGTCTGACCTGTTCTGTTAGGCTGCCTTGGCGCCTATTACCTAGAGTACTTGCCTTCAGTGTGTTTTTTGCCTCTTGGTACGATACCCCGTTGTTGTTGTTGTTTTGATGAAATGATGGGTGGAGATCGGGCACTCAACCTCTGATCATTGTTGCCTCTTCTCTTTCCATCTTGGTCTACCCTGTTCAACCTGAAAGTTGGTTATAATTGGGGTATTTAGTGTCATTTTCTTTACTAATTTTGTATTCAATTTAAATAACTGTTGTCTTTTGCAGTTGCTGATTTTTTATTTATATTAGTATTTGTCAATTTTATTTTCTCTTTTGTATTGTTTCTAGATAACTATTGTCCTTTACACTTGGTTTTAATTTGTATTAGTATTTGTTCTTTTTGAGTTGTTGTCCCTTTTTTTTTAATACCTTGTCTTTCCTTGTCCTATGAGTAGTTATTTTTTTTTTTGTTAATGCTTTGTTAGTTCTTGCTGCTTAATTTCTATTTAGTTGGATGATTTTCCTGAAGTTCTAACCTTATATTTTTTCCTTTGTTTTATGTATATATCTTTTAAGTATTGATTGGGCATCTCTTGGGGCATCTATACTTAAAACCTTATCACCTGTTAAGTCTATATTGTGATTTCTATAGTAAGTTTTTAATTCAAGCCTTTGTTGTTCATACTTTTTACAGTGGATCAGGTAGTGGTCTATGTCATTCTCTTCCTGACATTCTTGGCAGTGTGGTTCTTCTACCATGAAGTATGCTGCACCGAGTCGGAGACGCCACAGTTTTTTGTTCGATGGTATCTTTAATTCTTCTCTGACCTGGCATGTCCTCGTTGGTTCTTTCAGCAGTTTGAACGCGTGTCTGCCTTTTCTACTTTCCTTCCATGTTGTCTTCCATTCCTCGTTTATAGTTTCCTTCACTTGGCTCTTGATCTCTGACCTTCCCAGTCCTGCTTTTATATTGTTTTTACTTGTTCTTCCCTTCTTGGCATTCTGGTCTGCCAACTCGTTGCCAGCTATACCTATGTGTGCTGGAACCCACACTAGCCTCACACTACATCCTCTGTTCTCTAGTGATGTATTAATTGCTAGAATTTCTTCCTTTATGTCTGGCCGGCTACATTTACCTGGGTGTTCTAGTGCTTGTAGTGATGATAGTGAGTCTGTAAATATCGTAACAGCTTCTGGTGGGTTATCTTCGATTATTTCTAGACTTTTAAGAATTGCTACCATCTCTGCAGTAAAAATCGATGCCCCTTCCGTTATACTGTAGCTCTTTTTTATTCCCCATTGTGGTATTACAACTCCGGCACCTAGTTGCCCACTATCACCCTTGGATCCATCAGTGTAGACGGCCAGACTTTGTTTAGTTAGTTGCTCTATGAACTTTCTACTTATCATTTTGGCTTCCTTATCTTCTATGTTTTGTTTGATCTTTTCAGTAAGTGAGTAGTCTATGATTGGTGTTTTTAGTTCCCAGGGTGGTATTTTGCTTCTGTATTTATTACTATTTTCAATTGTGTTTGATAGTTCTTTGAACTGCATTAGGTCTTCTATAGTTCTCCATCCTGTTGGATATCTATCTTTATTTAAGGGGACGTCCCATACACTTGGTTGGTTTTTGACAAATGCTTTATGTGCTGGGTGGGTCACTTCTTGTGCTAATTTACTCCAATAATTTAATCTCAGTTCTTTCCGTCTTAGACCAAGGGGAGGTATGCCGAGAGCTACTTCTAGACCTTCTACTGGTGTCGATATAAATGCACCTGTAATAGTTCTCATGGCTGCATTTTGAATCCTGTCCAGTTTTGCTTTGTTAGAAGCTGCAGCTGAGTCATAGACTATGCTGGCATAATCCAGTTTCCCCCTGATGAAGGACTTGTAGAACATAAGCATTATTTTATTGCTGGCCCCCCATCCATTACCTTTTACAATCCTTAGTATATTTAGGGGTCCCCTACAGCTTTCTACCAAATTGTCTATATGTTTATTATAATTTAGTTGTTTATCTAAAGTTATGCCCAGAAATCTAGTTGTTGAGGAGGTACATATTTTCTGTCCTTTAATGGTTATATTGATTTTGTTATTTTTTTTTAAAATTTCCTTTGCTGAAAATCATACCTACTGTTTTGTTTACATTAATTTGGAAGCCCCAACTTTTCATCCACTCTGAAACTTTGTCTATTTGATTTTGAAGTTTTTTGTAAACATGGTCCAAGTTTTTTCCAGATCGCCAAATGGCACAGTCATCTGCAAATTGTGATACTGCATTCTTTATGTCATTAAATTCATCTGCTAAATCATTTACAGCTATAGTGAAAATTGAAGGAGAGATCACTGATCCTTGAGGAATCCCATTCTGTTGTTCATATATTTCTGACCTATCATTATTCACCTGTACAGCAAAATACCTGTCCTGTAAAAAGTTTTCTAGATACCTATAGGTTTTACCAGTAATGCCAATCTTTTTCATTTTGTAAAGAGCTCCATCGCGCCAGCATTCATCATATGCTCTTGCTACATCTAGAAAGACTGCCACTGTTTTCTCTTTCCTCTTGAACCCTAGCTTTACATCATGTTCTAATCTTACAAGCTGGTCTACTGTACTTCTGTCTGCTCTAAACCCTGACTGATTTGGGCTATATAACTGGTTTTTTTCCAGGTAGAATTTAACTCTTTTATTCACAACAGTTTCCAGTATTTTACCTAGTTGTGATGTTAAGGAGATAGGCCTATATGAACTTACTTCATGGGCTTCCTTATTGGGTTTTAGAATGGGTACTATCATAGCTACTTTCCATGCTTTTAAGGTTCAAGGCCTTTATACCGCCGTGCTCGACCAATCGAGACACAGTCAAAAACAGGCGTTAAAAATGTTCCTTTCGCCCGTTTTTCAGCCCTACCGTATAATGTGATTAAGATTAAATATTTATTATTTTGCTTGTTTTTGGGCCGATTTCAATTATTTAAAGCTCCAATAAAACTGGAAATGTATCTCTATCGTTCTAGCTATTAATATTTTAGTTAGCCCAGTGCATTTAGATCTGTGCATACTTTAACTAACTAAATTGGGGATTAACCTGAAGTAAAATTATCATTAAAACTGATTTTTCTCGTACAATAAAATTTTATTATGAGGAAATCTTTACGCTTACCTCTTAAGTAATATCCCCGCTATAATTTGAGCTATTCCTTTCTGTTTCTCTATCTTTAGTTTTTAGGAAATAAAATATCTTCGTTCTGTCAAAAACACAAAATAGGCCCTATTCTCAGGTCTTCTTCTTCTTCTTCTTCGTTCGTCCTGAAAAGGACGGTGGTTGCGTTGTGTCTGTTTGCGCCTAAGCTGTGATATCTGCACCTTTCGGTCGACACATCCGACTTCTGCACGGCATTTTTTAAGGACCGGGTTTGCCTTCCCATTTCGATCCATGCTCGCTCAGCCAACCTGCACTGCTGCAGACTGTTTCCAGGACCACCACGTGGAGGTGGAGCACGGTCTTGACCAGCTCTGGTTCGCTGGTTCTGACGCAGGCAGTCAAGCTATGAGTCGCTGACTGCATTCACTATTGCTGCATCTTGGGGTCCCATTCTCAGGTCTAAAAAAACATAAATAATAGTTTAAATAAAAATTAAAAGGTTATTAAAGTATCATGTAGGCTAGCCGTAAACGAAAAAACGCTTTCTCAGAAAGTAGACCTAACATTTTTTTCCTATCAAATCATTCGACAATAGTCGCACGACTCGAATTGATTAATTTGTTGTTGTATATATTTCAACAATCCCAAAGTTTGAGTCAGTAGCACAGATGTTGTAAAGGTGGAGTGTAGCGGTAAGTTGGCTGTTCTGATGTGGCTAATGTAATTTTTTCCTCTTTTTAACAGAGGTCAAGACCCTAGAGGAATAACAATGAGTTCACGAAAGTACTTAAGTGGATACCAAAAACGCAAACTCAAGAAAAAGCGATCAGACGAAATCTCTAAATGTCAAAAACTAACAAACTATTTGGCAATGTCAAGTTTGTTAACACCTACAGTTGTGTCGTAATTTGAATCTGTCTAACGACACGTCAAATTTACCGCTAAAAAATATCTAAGAAAAACAGTACAATTATAACAACCAATGGAATCGCTCCTTTTCTAGTAGTGATAAGGAAACATTTTTTATTCTCAGGTCTAAAAATGTTTCCTTATCACTACTAGAAAAGGAGCGATTCCATTGGTTGTTATAATTGTACTGTTTTTCTTAGATATTTTTTAGCGGTAAATTTGACGTGTGGTTATACAGATTCAAATTACGACACAACTGTAGGTGTTGACAAACTTGACATTGCCAAATAGTTTGTTAGTTTCTGACATTTAGAGATTTCGTCAGATCGCTTTTCCTTGAGTTTGCGTTTTTGGTATCCACTTAAGTACTTTCGTGAACTCATTGTTATTCCTCCAGGGTCTTGACCTCTGTTAAAAAGGGACAAAAATTAAATTAGCCACAGCAGAACAGCCAACTTACCGCGACACTCCACCTTTACAACATCTGTGCTACTGACTCTCAAACTTTGGGATTGTTGAAATATATACAACAAAAAATTAATAAATTTGACTCGTGCGACTTTGAAAGGAAAAAAATGTAGGTCTACTTTCCGAGAAAGCGTTTTTTCGTTTATGGCTAGCCTACATGATACTTTAATAACCTTTTAATTTTTATTTTAACTATTATTTTGTATTGAATTACTCTATATTATTATTATTACTATTTAAAAAAAAAAACCTTCTCATACAGTAGACCCAACATTTTTAAGCAATGTGGACTAAAGTCGCTTTTGGGGGCCCCTCCGGGACTAGGGGCCCTGAAGCTTAAGCTTCATTAGTTTCATAGTAGATCCGCCACTGGTAGTAGCAGTGGCAGCATCAGCAGTAGTAGTAGTGGTTGTAGTATTAGTGGTGGTGGTTGTGGTAGTTGTAACAGTAGCAGCAGCAATAGTAGTAGTCGCAGTAGTATTAATAGTAGCAGTAGCAGCATCAACAGCTATGGTAGCAGAAGTAGTGGTTGTAGTAGTAGTAGTGGTGGTATTATTATTATTAGTAGTAGTAGTGATAGTAGAAGCAGTAGTAGTCATAGTAGTAGTAGTAGTAGTAAGTGGCCTACTAAGGGGGGGAGGTGCGAGGGGGGCGGACCGCCCCGGGTGACAGCCAGGAAGAGGGTGCCATCGGACACTATTATTATAGTACTTACTGTTGAAAATGTACTTGCAAGTGCTTTTTTTTATTGGGGGTTTGGGGGTACCAAGGGTATGATCCGCCCCATGTGCCAAATACTTGAGGTACGCCTCTAGTAGTAGTAGTAGTAGTAGTAGTAATAGTAGTAGTAGTAGTAGTAGTAGTAGTAGTAGTAGTAGTAAAATGAAGTAAAAAAAAATTGTTCACAATAAAACGCGGTGTTAAAAAAAAATTATAAATTTTAATCTACAAAAGTTACAGTTGTGGCACTATTTAACCGGTGGTAATTAAAAAAAAATCCCAGCAGGATTTCTACTGCACTACCACATTCCATAACAGACTCTTGATGCAATCGCCTCGTCGTTGGTTCAAGCAGCTTACCTTGAGGCAGCCTGCTTCAAAAATTGGTCCACGTCCATTATCATCAAAAAACGACGTTCCCAGTATAGTGTACAACTTGTAATTATTTGAGTTATGGCCCTTATTCTGTGTCACCCAATCTATTGTTACCAGTAACCTCAATGCTAACTTGGCCACCACTTCTTGACAGCGGCACAAGAATTTATTTTTCTTTTTCACATGTTGATGCCAAGAGATAGACAATTTTATCACAATGAGGTAATTTGTTTATCACAATGAGGTAATTTTGTTTTATTTTTACGATACATCAAAAATGACGGAGAATACTCAATTAAGTTTTCAAGAAAGAAAGACAATTGGAAAAGAATTGTAGATCCATTGGTGTGAAATGTCACTCATGTATTCATGCTGATGGTGGGCATTTTGAGCATTTAAAATAAATTTATGTTACTGTGAAAAAATCTGTTAGCTTTAAAATGTTATAAAGAAAATATAAATTGTGTATTTTGTTCATGAAGTATACATTTTTAAAGTGTGCCTACATAATTTTGGAACACCCTATCATTTAAAAGAGGTGCGAACACGTTTTATTTTTTATGATGTACGGTACTGTTGCCTTCATGATCTCCAACTGAACTTGGTGTCTATTAAAACTAGTTAATACCACATACATATTTTTTCTTTTCCAATTTCAGTCCAGCTTTTGAGACGGCATGTCAAGCAAATACTCGTCGCAGTATTTTTTTTCATCTCTTAGCTCTCAAACACGTGCTCGTCCCAGAACATTTTATCGCTTCGCTCTCGAGCACGTAGGCCTGCTCGTCGCAGTTACTTTTTCATCTCTTAGCTCTCGAACCAGTATTCGTCCCGGTATTTTGTCATCTCTTGGTTCTCTAGTAAATACTTGAACTAGCACTTTTTCATCCTTTAATTCTCAAGCAAGTACTCGTCCCAGTATCTTTTCATCTCTTAACTCTCAAGCAAGTACTCGTCCCAGTATCTTTTCATCTCTTAACACTCAAGCAAGTACTCTTCCCAGTATGTTTTCATCTCTTGACATTCAAGCAAGTACTCGCCACAGTATCTTTTCATCTCTTGACACTCAATCAAATGCTTGTCCCAGTATCTTTTCATCTCTTGACACTCAAGCAAGTACTTGTTCCAGAATCTTTTTCATCTCTTGACAATCAAGCAAATTCTCGTCCCAGTGTCTTTTCATCTCTTGACACTCAAGCAAGTACTTGTCGCTCCGCATGGAGGCATATCTGGACTCATCCTTATATGCAGTATTCAAATGTGCAAGTGAACCTGTCTGTGAGGCTAATTACACTCTCAATGACTCCTGAAATACTCCACACACTTCCAGGGATTCCCCCTGTGGTGAAACATGTTGAGAACACGGCACTGCACACAAAGTTTTGAGGGGGCACTTGAGCTCCAGACGTAACTCTGGTTTTTTTACCTGGTTGGCTGCATGCAGGAGGATCTCACTATGGGCCCATGAAGGGCAAGGGGGGGGGGGGGGGCTGAGAAGTGGTGAACTGTGTAGACATGACAATTTCTTAGGCAAACAGCCAGTGGCCCTTCACTTCAACAGAGCATAGTATTTTAGCTCTGGATATTTGGAGGGCCTCTTTGAATGGCGGGGAATGCACAGTATACCACGCGTTTCTTCCTCCTAGCTCGGGATCAGACATAATGGTCTTTTAAATGCAAGTCGAGCTGGAGAAACTGCAGCTCATGACCTCAACGCAGCACGTTTCGGAATGACAGGAAAGCCACAGGAAAAGGTTAGATCTACAGTGTATATTATACTAAGAAGTCTTCGACTTTGTATTGGCTTCAAAGGAGCGAGAATCTCAGCAGTCCTAGTTAAACAACTACAACAACAACAACTTAACCCAGAACTATTTCGTCTCGTAGCTCTCGAGCGAGTACTTGTCCCAGTACATTTTCATCTCTCGGCTCTCAAACAAGTGCTCAACGCAGTACGTTTTCATCTCTCGGCTCTCAAACAAGTGTTCAACCCAGTACGTTTTCATCTTCTTGTATCGTCATTTAACGTTTTCCAGCATCATCACAGATCTTTTTAGTACCTATATGTAGTTCTTGGTCTCCAGTCACCTGTTCGTTTAATCTCTGTGGCTGACGAAGGGTAAAACCCAAACAGTACTTTTTCATCTCTTAGCTCTCAAGGCAGTACTTTAGTAATCCATATACTTTAGCTCCCACTTAGCACTCAGCACAAACCCATATTGTACACTCGCCTTTTTCGAAGCGTTACTTTGTCAAAGCTTCTGATTGGATGAGTCATCTGTAACTAAAATGAAAAAGGTCAGGGTAATAGCTCCTCATAATTTGTATGAAAAAATTTGACATCTAACACAAAGTTCTAAGAGCGACGTGTCCTGTTTGAGCGTTACTATATATCATTGTTAACTGTATACTCTTAGACGCTTGTGCTTTGTCTAGCTTCCATTGTCACAGTCCCGAACACAATGTGCCGTCTAACTTTAAAGATGGGGTTCTAGTTTACTCTATGGGGGTATTTGGAGCGCGGGGACTTTTACAAGCAGGGCAAAATTTGAGACCTGAGGCGGTTTCTAGACGTCGGACATAAAAATCATTGGAGGTCGACCACGAATACACAATGTACAGGTCGCGGCAAATCGTTTGGCGTTGCACTGCTTTCATGTGGTGAGGACTTGCAGATCAACCAACAATGATGGCAACTCACGTTTGCTCCGGCGCAGACAATGAGAGTCCGGGGAACAAAAAGGGCGTTACGTAGCCACCGATGTTCATACGATAACCCTTGACCCTCCTCGAGGTCACCTGAGGCCGTGGGTAAAAGAGTGCCGAGAAGAGAGTAAAGAAAATTATCTTTTGTAAATAAAGAGAGGACACCTCAATGCTCGACCCAGACTGCAGGAGAGGACGCAATGTTTTTGAATGGTCGACTCTGTACGGGCCACGTTCAAGTACCAACGTATCACACGGGTTACAATTGACAATATCGATTAGTGCATAACGAAATCCCAGAAAATGTATTAAATGAACCCGGAAGACTCTGACTTCTAATATCAGAATCCATTGAAGTGGGTCACAAGAACGATAATCCAGTGTCATGTCGAGTCCATTGTCGTCTGTAACTACTGGTCGCGGTTGACGAGAGCAACAAAAGTGGTGATGCAAGCGTCACGTCGCACCTGCTGCTGCAGCTTAAAATAGCGCACTGCTGTCCTCGCGCGCGAGGTCATAAATTTGCAGACGTCGACCAAGTGTCAGTTATAGAAGAGTTGTAGACAATTAACACTTCTTTTTATTTTCTTTTTTTAAGTCGATAGGGTGTTTGTTAGTCTATCTTTGTTGGCTGTAGTTACTGTTGGTGTTATGTAGCTGGTAGGGTTTTAGTCAGTCTTTGTTGGTTATATTTAATGTTATGGTTATACAGCGAGTATGGTGTTGATAGATATTCCTAAGTTTCATTATAATATAAAAGCTTTGAATATATTCTAAGATAAAGTAGATAAGGGATGTAGGATAAAGAGAGAGGGATAGTACCTCACGGTGAGAGACAGCCATGTCCTTTTTAGGATAGTCATGATCCTATTTGATTCTCCTCTCTTTATCTAGCTCATACGGCTCCACGAATACCGCTTGTGTACGGCGGTGGCACCATCCCGGGCAACAGTCTTGGTTGACTGGCTAAACTACATGAGTGGAGTAGGAGTAATCTTACTCAAGGGAATGTCCATCCCTAGTACACAAAGACTGAGACAGTGAGTGAGGCGGAGGAATCTAAGAAGATCAACGGCTCACAAAGCGGAGCAGCAAAGTGCGTGGCGCACTAGAGGCGTGTCGGGCATAATGGCTAGCCACCGTGGAAGAGATTGGGGCCTTACCACGTACATCCTACATAATGTAATGAGATCACAACAATAAGATAAGAACCGATATGTAGAGAACTCTCTGTCCCCTGGGGAAGAATCTACTGTACAAATTAACAGGGAAGAGGCAATTTCTCTAATGATTAAGGAAGTACATACTTGTAATGACGAGTGTTCCTTAAATTCTGTTGAAAGGGAGCATTCTGAGAAAGACCACCTAAAAACTAGTAGGAGAAGCCTAAAAATAGGAACATGGAATGTTAGAACTCTAAACGGAGAAGGAAAGCTTGACAATCTTATATTAGATGCAACAGACATGAAACTCGATATACTGGGAGTTGCAGAGGCAAGACTTTTGGATACAGGCTACATAACAAGAGACCAGTGCACGCTTATACACTCAGGAGGAGAAAACATGAAAGAGGGGTAGAAATGTTGATAAAGAAGGAGTTAGAAAAATACGTATGTGGATACTGGACACCCAATGACAGAATGATGTTACTAAAGATGAGAGCAAAGCCATTCGACATATCAATCTTACAAACTTATGCACCAACTAAAGATCACAGCGAGGAAGAAATAGAAGAATACTAGGAAGAGCTACAACACACACTTAAACCACTCAAATCTACAGATGTGTTGATAGTAATGGGTGATATGAATGCAAAAGTAGGAAAAGGAAAATACAAGAAAATAGTAGGACAGTATGGATTAGGGACAAGAAATGATAGAGGAGACAGACTTATCCAGTTCTGTGAACAAAACCAGCTGGTCATATGTAACACCTTTTTTGAACACCACCCAAGGAAATTATACACATGAAAAAGCCCAGGAGATATAACACGAAATCAAATCGACTATATCATGATAAAACACAGATTTAAGAACAGTGTCACAAGTGCAAAGACACATCCTGGCGCCGACATAAATTCAGATTACAATCCAGTCGTCATCAAAGTAAATATAAAACTGAAAAGAGCAGGAAACAGAAGACAGGAGGAACCCCAGACAGAAATATCAGCGCTGAAACAACCAGATATAAAACATAAATATTTAATTTATGTCAAAAATAAATATCAACAGTTATTGACAGAAAGCATGGAACAGTATAGAAGAGAAAACCCAGAAGAAAAAGCAACCGCAAAATGGGAATGCTTAAATACAAGCATATAATCAGCAAATGCAAATTTACCTAAAAAGGAGTCTAAGAAAAATCAAATTTGGATGACAGATGATATCTTGAATAAAATGGCAGAAAGAAAGAAAGCAAAAAACACTCCAGAATATAAAACAATGGACAATGACATACGTACTATGTGTAGAGAAGCAAAAGAACGGTGGATAGAAACAAAATGCAAGGAAATAGAAGACTTGGAAGCAAAGCACATGACAAGAGATATGCATAAAGAAATTATCAAATCGGTCACGGTTTGCACAAGGAGGAAGCTGTATCAAGAACAAAAATGGTGTAATATTACTTGATGAGAAAGACATATCAAACAGATGGGCAGAATACGTAAAAGAACTATTCGAGGACAACAGAGGTAAAAAAACCACCACCAGATTCTAATGAAGGCCCAAAGATTCTCAGATCAGAAGTAGAGAATGCCATTCATATGATACAAAAAGGAAAATCAGCAGGCATGGATAACATAAAAATTGAAATGATAGAAGCTCTGGAGAGCTTTGGTATAGATACAATCACAGAAATATGCAACGATATATACAATACAAGATATATACCACACGACATGAAGACATCAGTTTTCATAACATTGCCCAAAAAAACCAAATGCAACAGAATGTTCAGACTTCAGAACAATCAGCCTGATGAGTCATGCAATTAAGATACTGCTCAAAATCATACAGGAAAGAATAAAAAGTAAAGTAGACAGCGAAATCCAAGAAGAACAGTTTGGTTTTAGACGGAACAGTGGAACAAGAGAGGCAATATTTTGCCTAAGAATATTATCAGAAAAATATACAGAGGTCCAAAAAAGTATGTATATGTGCTTCATTGACTATAAGAAAGCTTTTGACAGAGTCCATCATGAGAAAATAATTGAATGCCTCAAAGACATAGGTATTGATGGAAAAGATATAAGAATACTCAGTAACCTTTATTGGGAGCAAACTGCCACAGTAAGATCGGGAAGGAATTATTCACCATACATAGACATAAAAAGAGGTGTCAGACAAAGTTGTGTGCTGTCTCCCTGCCTATTTAATTTATACACCGAAAAAATTTTCAAACAGATACAGGAAATACCAGGACTGAACATCAGTGGAAGGTCAATAAACAACCTTAGATATGCAGATGATACCGTGTTGTTAGCTGAAAGCGAACAGGAGTTACAAGAACTAGTGAAGCAAGTGAACAGTATAAGTCATGAATATGGACTCGACATTAATATTGAGAAAACAAAAACTATGATAATTAGCAAAACCGACGATAAACCCACATTAAAGATAAGCGTAAATGGGGAAATCCTGGAACAAGTCAAGAGCTACGTATATCTCGGTCATATAATAACAGAAGATGGCAGATGCGAAACAGAAATCAAGAAGAGAATAGGAATGACCAAAGCTACATTCAACAACATGAAACATATACTGACATCCAAACAGTTATCTCACAAATTAAAACTGAGAATCATAAAGTGTTATATATATTCTGCATTTCTGTATGGTGCAGAAACATGGACGATGAATAAGCATTTGGAAGAAAGAATTGAGGCTCTTGAAATATGAATATATATATAAGAATGGGGCGTATGTCATGGAAAGAGATGAAAACAAATAAGGAAGTCGTAGAAAATCTAGGTATGAAAAGAGAACTAATGAGGGAGGTCAAAGTTCGGCAGCTAAAATACTTTGGCCACATAAAAAGGCATAACACCTTGCAGAAGACCATAACAGAAGGGAGAGTTGAAGGCAAACGTGCAAGGGGAAGACAGCGCTATAAGTGGGAAGATAACATCAAGAGATGGACAGGAAAGAGTCTATCAGAGTGCACATCCAAGACAAGAGACAGAAGACGTTGGAGATCCATTACAGCCAACCTTCGTTGTGGAGATGGCAACTGATCATGATGATATTCTGCATAATGGACGTTGTCAAAGATTTTTTCGGGCCATGGATGGGCCGTTATGTTTGATATCTCCGATGAGGGAGATTTGTGAAGGTCGACAGATTATTATTATAGGGAAGGTGTTTTCTTACTTACTTACTTACTTAGTCGTTCCCCTTCTACCGTGAGGTGTAGAGGTTTGGAAGAGAGAGCGCCAGACTATTCTATCGGCTGTCTTCCTCCTGGCCTGGTTCCATTCTAGTCCTCGGTCCTTCAAAGATTGTCTAATGTTGTCCTCCCAGCGGACTCTGGGTCGTCCTCGGGGTCTGGATCCTTGGCTCTTTGTTTCCCTTGCTTGACGTGGTAGCCGACCTTCTCCCATTCTGCAGACATGGCCAAACCATCTTAGTTGGGACTGTTCTACTTGGGTCTGTATGGGGTGGCATTTTAGGCCTTGACGTATCGTCTGGTTGCGTACCATGTCTCTTCTTGTTACTTCAACCACCTTCCTCAGATACCTCATTTCTGAGGTTTGGATCTGGCTTTTATGGGTTGTAGTCATTGCCCATGACTCGCATCCATATGTTAAGACTGGGACATAGGTGGAGCGGTATACAGCCATCTTCGTTTTCTTACCAACCTCTCTCTTGCTGAGGAATCCTCGATTTATGGCCTGAAAAAGTCTCCCAGCTGCTGCTTTTCGAGTGGCCAACTCTTCTTTGATGCCTCCCTTTCGGTCTGTAATAGCTCCGAGGTATTTAAAGTGGTCGACCTGCTCCAGGACCTGTTCTCCCAGCTTAATCTGATGTCTTCTTTCTTCTCGTGATATCACCATGGATTTTGTTTTAGAGCTGCTTATGACCATCCCTCTCTTCTCCAGCTCTTCCTTCCACACTTGCAGGTTGGATTGGAGATGTGCCTCTGATTTAGCAATCAGGGCAACATCATCAGCAAATGCCAGCTCTGAAATATAGACCAGTCTCATCTTCCAGTACCCCACTGAATACTTTCTTGTTCTCTCCTTACATGCCTTGATGACATCGTCCATAAGGAGTATGGAGAGGTAAGGTGATAGGATATCACCTTGTCTTACACCAGTGGTGGTCCTGAATTCTTCTGATTTATGGTTTGCTGTCCTCACATAATTTCTGCAAGACTTGTAGAAGCTCTGTATAGCATGAATCAGAGGTGCTGGAATATTCTTCCTTGCCAAACAGTCCCAAAGTTTGCTCCAAGGGACCCTGTCAAACGCCTTTTCCAGATCTATGAAACAAAGATGGATCTCACTCTTATACTCAAGGGCCTTTTCACTCAGCTGTCTGAGTGTGAAGATTAGGTCTTGAGTACTTCGGTTTGCTCGGAATCCGCACTGGACCTCATCCAATTGTGGCTCAGCTAGGCGTCGGAGTCTCTGCTCTAGGATTCTAGAGTAGATTTTTTTCCAGGGACACTGAGAAGGGATATGCCTCTATGGTTTCCACACTGTCGATTGTCACCCTTTTTGAAAATTGGTGTTATGATCGCGATCTCCCAATCCTTTGGTATGGTCTTGTTGCACCATGCTGCCTGTAGGACCCTTAAGAGTAACAGGTCGCCTGATGCTCCCATGTACTTAACCATTTCTGGTGTTATACCATCATGCCCTGCTGCTTTGCCCATCTTGATTTTCTCCAGTGCTGCCTTCAGTTCTTCCATCTTTATGTCATCTTCATCCCCATTGGTTTCCTCTTCTGTGCTAGTGGTTATCATTTCTGATGTTTTACCTTGCTCACCATCAAGGAGTTCTGAGAAATATTCTTTCCATCTTTCCATTACTTCCTTCGAGGCAGTAAGCAATTTGCCTTGCTTGTCCTTTATAAATTTGAGAGGGCATTGTTTTTCCTTCCTCATGTTCTTTAGGGTCTTATAGAACAATTTCTGGTTTTCTTGTGCATCTTTTTCTAGCTTTTCTCCAAATTCTTCCCAGGACTTCTGTTTTGCTGCTAGCACTTTGTTCTTTACTTCTGTTCTGAGTGTCACATATTCTGTATATTTTTCCATTTGTCCTGTTGTGTTTTTAGCTCCTAAGTATTGTTTCCATGCCATTTGAAGGTGTTTTCTCCCATGAGTTATGTTGAGTCTGACGATATAGACATTATTGTACTGCGATATAGGCAGTCCCCTTTACTGTAGGGATAATTTGGGCCAGGAAACTTTATCATTATAAGCTGCGGTACTATGCAGCTGTTGTGCTTGGATTTTCTATGCTATGCACTTAACCACTAATGGATTTGGTGTTCATGAGATGTATCCTATTTTTGCTGTGTACTGTAACCTGTGACAATGTACTTAGTGATGTCCTTGTGACTGTGGAGTATTAAAAACAGTGTAGAACGATTAGGGGCTTCAACCTTTCCCTGACTCATACATGTGCGTTGGTGTGTGTGTGTGATTATTGTTGACTTACGTTAGAACTACATGCATTCGCGTTCACTGATGTCTATACACCCACAAACCTGGTCGGCCACCTGTAAGCCCGACATACACTGCTTGCTTATATCAGTATTAACTGTAAGTACCTGGCGTTGCCCGGAAGTCTCTTGTCCTTCTAAACTGACATTATCAGTATGTTTTCAGCTCTTTATCTGTTTAAAAATCTGTTAATTACTTTTATTTATTTTTTTACTTACTTACATAGTCGTTCCCCTTCTACCGTGAGGTGTAGAGGTTTGGAAGAGACAGCGCCAGACTATCCTATCGGCTGTCTTCCTCCTGGCCTAGTTCCATTCTAGTCCTCGGTCCTTCAAAGATTGTCTAATGTTGTCCTCCCAGCGGACTCTGGGACATCCTGAGGGTCTGGATCCCTGGCTCTTTGTTTCCCATGCTTGTCGTGGTAGCCGATCTTCTCCCATTCTGCAGACATGGCCAAACCATCTTAATTGGGACCGTTCTACTTGGATCTGCAGGGGGTGGCATTTTAGGCCTTGACGTATCGTCTGGTTGCGGACCGTGTCTCTTCTTGTTACTTCAACCACCTTCCCCAGATACCTCATTTCTGAGGTTTGGATCTGGCTTTTGTGGGTTGTAGTCATTGCCCATGACTCGCATCCATATGTCAAGACTGGGACATAGGTGGAGCGGTATACAGCCATCTTCGTTTTCTTACCAACCTCTTTTGCTGAGGAATCCTCGATTTATGGCCTGAAAAAGTCTCTCAGCTGCTGCTTTTCGAGTGGCCAACTCTTCTTTGATGCCTCTCTTTTGGTCTATAATAGCTCCGAGATATTTAAAGTGGTCGACCTGCTCCAGGACCTGTACTACCAGCTTAATCTGATGTGTTCTTTCTTCTCGTGATATCACCATGGATTTTGTTTTAGAGCTACTTATGACTATCCCTCTCTTCTCCAGCTCTTCCTTCCAGACTTGCAGGTTGGATTGGAGATGTGCCTCTGATTTAGCAATCAGGGCAACATCATCAGCAAATGCCAGCTCTGAAATACAGAACTGTCTCATCTTCCAGTACCCCACTGAATACTTTCTTGTTCTGTCCTTACATGACTTGATAACATCGTCCATGAGGAGTATGAAAAGATAAGGTGACAGGATATCACCTTGCCTTACACCAGTGGTGGTCCTGAATTCTTCTGACTTATGGTTTGCTGTCCTCACATAATTTCTGCAAGACTTGTAGAGGCTCTGTATAGCATGAATCAGAGGTGCTGGAATGTTCTTCCTTGCCAAACAGTCCCAAAGTTTGCTCCAGGGGACCCTGTCAAACGCCTTTTCCAATGTCAATGCCAATTGTCAAATATAGTACCCAGATTAATGCAGATTTTGAAAAAAAAATACTCAGATACCCAGGCGGAAGCCAAAAAACCCAGATCTAGTAAAAAAAATACCCAGCTGTGGCAATACTGGTTCTGTATGCCTGACCTACAAAAAAAACTATAAATGAAAATTATTAGTTACTTTTAAAAACATTTTTGTTGTGTCGGCTTTTAAAGCCGAGCCAAAAAAAATAAATTACCATTTAAAAATAATTTTTTTTTTTCCCAAAAGTAATATTTATTTGGTTTTACAAGGCAATTTTTTTTCATTATTGCCCCTGTAAAAAGCATTTTTCTTTTTGTTTTAAACATCTTTATTCACATTCCGTGGAAATTTACAATGACATATGCATTGAAACATTAACAATAATAGCATGCATATAAGTATAAAAATGAAAATACAGTGAGCAGCTGTATCCAACAAAAAAAAAAACAAAAAAAAAAAACCCTTTCACTCTTTACACACACTCATTTACACACTCTTTCTCGTACTCTAAATATACATTGCACATTTTTGTTGTTGTAATCATAGTATTCATTTACTATGTAGATATATTTGTGACGGAATGTCTGTCTCTGTCCTTTTGTGTGATCTCTAACACCTCCAGCCCTACGGCAGTATCATTTTTTTTTCTTCATTTTCTCTCCGATCACTTTTATTTGGCATTTCATTTTTCCCCTTCATAGATTTTACTCTTTATGCTGGACATAGCATGGGGAAAGTCTCAGACGGTCAGCGACAATATTTTATCGCATAATCTGTCTGACCATCTTTTCAAGCGACAGTTTTTTTATTTTATTTTAACATCTTTATTCACATTCCGTGGAAATTTACAAAGCCATTTGCATCGAAACATTGACAATAGTATGAATATAAGTATAAAAATGAAAATGCAATGAGCAGCTGTTTAAAAAAAAAAAACAAAGAAAAAAAAACTTTCATTCCTTGCTCACAGTAATTTACACACTTTTGTACTATAAAAGTTACAGATTGCAAATTTTGTAATTGTAGTGTTGAAAAAAACCTTATTTTCAACCGCTATTTGCCGACTTTCCATGCTGGCGGTCGTCGTCATAGTCCCAGTCCCCATAATTACAGGTTCCGGACACATTTGGTTGGTCGTAAATCTTCAACGTGTCACAGCGCTTCATAGATACACCGTCAACAAAAATGTCCCGTGTTCCTATTTTCCCTGCCACGATTTAAGGACACTGTTTGAATGCTTGGCGGTCGCTCTGTCCCAAGCCCTTAATCACGGGTGCCGTACATCGCTGTCGTAAATCTTCAACGTGTCACAGTACCCTATAGATGTAGAAACTGGGGCGAACGGATAACATTAACGTTTCCCAAAAACCTTTTTTTTTTCTCTTTGTGGACACCCACGCATTCTGACCTGTGACAAATTATCCTATAAAAAGCTAACTTCTGCATTATCCGTTTTAAAATAATAACAAAATAAGTAAACTAATCATGTATATATGCATTCAAATTCAAAATTAATAACACTGATAATAGATACATAGACAATAAAACAAAAATAATTTAAAGGCAAGATTCTCTCTGCAGACATGACAAAAGGGAGTATGAAACATTTTAAACATGCATACAGTCTCGCACGTGCGTGTACCCAAGACAAAAATATTGGCGATGTAGTACCTCATCTGTAACGTTGTGTGTGGGGAGGAGGGAGGGAGGATGGGGATGTGTGTTTAAGGGGGTGGGGAAGTTAGGGAAAGAAAGAAAGAAAGAAAGAAAGAACGAAAGAAAGAAAGAAAGAAAGAAAAAGGACACATTTGTAGGTATAGATATATACATATGTATATACACCCACATATATATATATGTGTATATACACGCGTGTGTGTATATGTGGGGGTATATATATATATATATATATATATATATATATATATATATATATATATTCCCACATATACACACACGCGTGTATATACATATATATATATATATATATATATATATATATATATATATATATATATATATATATATATATATATATATATATATATATATATATATATATATATATATACATATATACCTATATATATCTATATATCTATATATCTATATACTGTATATATATATATATATAATTTTTTTTTTTAATGTGAAACTTTATTTGCTTTCTTACACTTACATACACACTTGCCGCTATCTCAACAACCGCTATTGACGACTTTAAATGCTGACCTTCGTGACTGTCCGGGTCCCCATAATTAAAAACGGTGTCGGAAACAGTTGGTCATAAATCTTCAACTTGTCACTGCGCTCAATAGATTTAGAAACTGTCGCTAAACGACCAGGGTCAGCATTTAAGTTTTTTTTTCTGACCTAAGACCACACGGTCTGCTGCTTTGAGCAAAATTGTCCTATTAAAAAACTCTTACTTTTGCATCATCGGTCTTAATGAAAATAATAATAATAAATAAATACTAAATAAATAGGCTTTATATGTACATTTGCATTAAAATGTAAACATAATAATGACAATAACAATAATAATAATGATAATAATAGATACATAGAAAATAAAATAATAATAATTTAAAGGCAGGCTTCTCTCTGCGGACATGACAAAGGAGAGGATGAAAAAAATTTTAACTTGCACACACACTCTCACATGTACTTAAGATAAAAATATTGGGTGATGGAGTCCCTCACCTCTAACGTTGTGTGTGTACGGGAGGAGGAGGGAGGATGAGGATATGTGTTAAAGGGAGTGGGGAAGGTAGGAAAAAAACACAGGTGATGGAATAACACGTAATTGGCAGTGAGGTGGGGGTTGGGGGAAGGGAGAGGTTATAGGAAAGTGACCTTCGTATAAACTAAAAGCTTGGATTTTAGAATATTTGGCAGGTCGAGGTACAGGTAGCTGGGGATAGTGGACAGGTTTTAAAATAAGCGTCACTCGCTGGAGGAACAAATTTAGGAGAAAGCCTGGGCGGATAAGTGTGTACTCAAATACTGATTGAATGCGACATTTCCAAATTATATAACGAAATTCCGAGCGTAAAAGTATTTATTTAAAATGGATGTCTGGTAGTGTCTTGGGAATTGAATTAAGCATAATCGCTTTGAAAATGTCTGGTTTTTTTTCATACGTGTGTCCAGTATGTCTTGTAAGATTCTCTGTGCTGGTATAATTGTACTACATTTATAGAAAATGTGTTCCTCACTTTCTTGTACATTTGCCTGGCACATCTTGCATCGTGATTTTCGTTTTAATCTATGTGCTGCTCTTTCTGAGGTTGGTGTCATGTTATATAAAAGTCGATATGTGACTTCTCTGGCTTTTGGTGCGATGCTTTTGTTGTAAAGATCGGTGAAAATCTCAATGTAATCTGTTATAAAGTGTCACTGGGTAGACATTCGCCGAAAGTTTGAGTTGGTCACGTTGGAGAGTGACTACGCTGTTAGATTAAAAAACCGGTCTGGTCAGTTCAGCCAGGACGGAAGAGGATATGAAACTTTTGGCGCAAATCATTCTAGGAGATGTCTGCCGTCCTGAGTGGACGTTGTCCCTTTGTCAGCTGTGTTGCTGAGATTATGTGAATGTCATTTTGGTTTATATTTCTTGCCAATTTTCAGGTGGTCAGGACTATTTGGTATACTGCTAGAACGTTGATGCAGTTCTAGTGGTTTTTTCCTGGATATTATTTACGTTAAGTATCTTGCATTCATGTATTGCTTTGTTTCAGTATAGGGCTTAGCCAGTGAGCGAAAATCATTGTGTAGTCACTGGTTAGATTATGTCGGTGATTATGTTACCGCTATATTGAGCTGTTGATTATGGCAAGTAGTTTGGCATTTCCATTGTATCGTTATTCTATGTATTATTAGCCGTGTGTGGCTTCTGTGTGTGCGCAATATTTATTAAAGGGACCAAACCTGTTTCAGGTGTTTTTGCATTATTCATGTCAGCTATTGTGTAATGTGGTCTTACCGTTAGACAGCGGGCTAAGAGTCTAGTTTGAGTATGTATTAAATCCATCGTACCAGTAGAGAGCATATTCTGACATCTGAGGGCTCGTCTTGTGTAGGCCGTGGGGCCTTCAGTTATTCTGTAGAATTTTGTTGTGATTTGAGAGCAGACAGCTGCGGGCTTGTCCATATTTTTTTGTGGCCTTGGGGCCTGTATGCTCTAATATTTAATTCCCAGCTAGCTGGCTTAATTAATGTGGTATTATTTGTTAGCAAAGCCTTAGGGCCTGCGTTTGTGTTAGTCAGGCCATCAGGAATTGTGCACACAGTATTCGAGAAGGTTGGTAGGCCACGCTGTTGGCGCCTTCATATTTTTCGTGAACTCACGGGAGTGAGTTGGTTTTGTTCTTCCAGTGGAAGGTCAGTGTGTGTGTCGGTCTGTTACGGTATTGTTTACGGTCGTTTGACCTGACCTCGATTACGGGCTGTGACCTACTTTCAGCGTCGCAGTAGTGATGGCTATTGTTCACTATATTTTTCGGTCGATTATCGATGAAATATTGTACAGTTGAGTTTCAAGTTGGTTGCTCTAGTTTGTTTGCAAGTCTATGTACGATTGTTAAAGTGATAGGCTAGTGTTACAGTGTGCGTCTGGCGGGTCAGTTTGACATATCTTTGAGTCTCTTTGGTGGTTGGCGACAATGATCCAGTTGGAGCAGCGGAGCTTGGGGTGTTGGTACCATCCAGCTAGATTGGCCCAGACGGCAGGTGGAGTGTCATATGGGAGATAGCTTGGTCAACCTCGGTATAGGGTGGAAGGAGGTGGTCGTTAGAAATTTGTAGTCGATAGGAGGTTGTTAGGGTATTTGGTACCTCAAGTCTTCGCGTTGGACTGCTGGTCTTGTCAGTGCTACTCAGATGTGCCCAACCAAGGTTGAAAGCCGACGCCTGTGACGTTTCCGTACCACGCAGATGGGCCCGACCAGGGGTAAATTCTTATGTGCAGTGTGTCCTGCCGACCTGCAGGGTCCAATAAACATCATTTTGTCGACTGATGTGATCCATGGTGCGTTGAACTGTGTAACTTTTTGTAACACATATTTAACAAGTGCCAAGGAACTTACACCTGTTTTCCCGACATATAGAGGGGTGATACTAGCTGTGTAGCCGGACTTGGAGAAAGTTAGACAGTTATGTGATATTGGTGACAGTGCTGTGTGAGCACCGTATGCTACAGTCTGGTCATTGTGTTAGAGATTACCATATCGTGATAAGGAACTCTGTTGCGAGTTTTTGACACACAGACTTACAGAGAAGTTGGTTCCTGGACTGAGATTCTTGTGGATTATACGTTTTCTAGTGTGGAGTCTGGTGTGTACCGTGTTCATCATCATCGTCAGTGCTGAAGATACTTCTTACTCAAGCGTCGTTGGACCTTCAGATAAGTTATTGTCTGCTGCTTTTGTGTAATGTATTATATTGATATTTTCTTGGTTTTCCTGAGACTCTAAATTTTCTTGTATGTCTTTCTACCTGTTATTAGCTATCTTATTGCCTATTCTGTATTGTAATATAGTGCTGATTTTCTATGCACTTCTTGTGCACTTCTTGGTTTGTTAATGTTTCCTTTCCTTGTGTTGTGTCTTTGTCCGATTTACTGATTATATGTTGACAGCTAGGATGATCTGATCTTTTCATTGTTTTCTTAGTAGTTGTATAATTTTGGATTATATATTCTGATACGTTATAAAGTAAGGTTGCTGATAAGTTATTTAGTTTTAATTGTGCTGGAGCAATTCATCAGTGCTTAGTGGGAGATATAGCTTCCAGCACTTCATTGTTGACTGTAGTTTTTGTTGAGTCTTTAGTGTTATAGTGTATTGGTGTGTTCAAGGGAGGAAGGGTGGTGAGCATAATCCATTCTTGGCCTCTCGTGGGAAAAGATTGGATTAGACCGATTCTTTTAGGGTGTGGCTGTATTTGTTTTGTGGTGGAGTCTGGCAGACGGGATTTCCTGTGACTGCCCTGCTTAACATTCCAAGCCCTGTTGGTGTTAGGTGTAGTCGTGTAGTGTGTATTTATATTGTCGAGTACATTCATTACTTCTTTTGTTGTGTTTAAGTGGTGTTTTCTCTTGTTCCATCTTGCTATCTTGTAAATATGTTTACAGGTATCCCTTGTTTTCGCTCGTGTGCTGTCACGCATTGTATATATTAATCTACCTCTTCTCTTCTTGGTCTATCATCTTGTTCCTCGTGACTGGAATTTTGTTTTCGTAATGTGATGTATATGTTTCTTTCACCTGTGTAGTGCTCATTTTGCCATTGTAGTACTTGCTTAACAGAGGTTATTGAGATTAGTAGTAACTGAAGTATTATCTGAGTATAGCACCAGTGTGGGTGCCAGTAACAGACTTTGAAGTAAAACCTGATTTGTGACTAAGTTGGTATAGTGGTGTCATAGCATCAGAAAGTTTCATTAGTTATTATACAACTGTCGACTATTGTAAGTTTGGTTGATTGTATCTCAGAGACTAAGTGGTCAGGAAGACCAAATTTTTCAAAGTGATGAGACAGTAGCCAAGTGGCAAAGTAAAACTATATACTATAAGAGTTTAAGGTTGATGATGTGTACACAGTGAGAGGTGAGGTGGTATATACTTACATACATATATATATGTGTATATATTGGAGTAGTGATAGCAATATTTATTGGTTATTACTGCACATTTTGTAAGCAGAAATTTATCTGCTGATTTAAGTGAAATATATACGGTTGAGTAATTGCATTGTAAAGATTTATAGAAAGAGATAATAGTGAGTATTCTGAGGGTACATCATGGACCTACAGGCTTTCATTCAGATTGGGAAAGAATGTGGGTACACTGGCTCACAACTAAGTGAATATGCAAAGGCTGAATTTTTTTCAGACGAGAATCAGAAAGCTCTGGAGAAGGAAAAGAAAGAGAAGGAAGCAAACAAAGAGAAGGAAAGAATTGAGAAACAGAATGCTCTAAGAGATGCTCGAGCTGAAGAGCTAGAGCTAAAAAGGAAAGAATTTGAATTGCAAGAATAGAAGATGAAAGAAGAAAACGAGTGGAAACAGATGGAATTAGATTTGCAAGAAAAGAAGATGAGAGAAGAGAGAGAATTGCAAGAAAAGAAGATAGAGCGAGAATTGCAAGAACAGAGGATGAAAGGTACATAGAGAGTTCGAATTGCAAGAAAAGAAGATGAGAGAAGAGAGAGAATTGCAAGAAAAGAAGATGTGAGAAGAGAGAGAATTGCAAGAAAAAAAGATGAGAGAAAAGAGATAATTGCAAGAAAAGAAGATAGAGTCAGAGTTGGAGAAGGAGAGAATGAGAATAGCTCTGGAAGAAATAATGATGGATAAGGAAATACAATTGAAGAAATTAGAAGTGGGTGCGAGTGGTCAGAACTCAACTTCTGGTGGAGCTCATCGTCCTTTTAGGCTGCGTTTGCCAAATTTTAATGATAAAATTGATAGTTTAGATTTCTTCTTTGAAAGATTTGAGACCGAATGCGTGGCCTATAAGGCTGTCAGAGATCAATGGCCATCTCTGTTATCGACGCTGCTAGTGGGGCCTGCGATGGAGACTTTCTATAGCCTCCCTTTAGAGGAAAGGGCGGTTTACGACAAAGTAAAGGAAAGGTTGCTCCGGAAGTTCCGTTTGACTGCTGACGGCTACAGGACGCGTTTTAAAAATGTGATGCCAAGCGCAGACCAGGACTTCGAGGACTTTATCTCGAAGATCAAACTTCTGCTGAATAGATGGATTGAAATGGAGGGGATAACTAAGGACTATAATGGCTTGCTAGACTTTGTGCTACGAGACAAAGTGTTGTCCTCGTGTTCCAGTGAGTTGGTTGCGTTCTTTCAGGAACGTCAACCAAAGGATATTGAGTCCATGGCCCAATTGGGGTACCATTATGTCCTTGCCCACCCGGGCAAATCCATTCAAAAGGCAGGTCTGTCAGATGACTTAGTTGCCAGTGTTGGCAAAGTTCAGCGCCAGTCTTGGCGAAACCAATCAGACAAGACAGTCAGGGGCCAAGGGCAGATGTATGAAAAGCCCTCAAGTCCCTATCAGCCACGTAGAGGAAATTATGAGAATTTCCGATCTCATAGGTATGGTCGGCCGAGGTGGCAGAACCGACAATATAAAAGTAATAGCGACGGAGAGGAGCGCCAAGCGCGTAAACAAGTACGTTTTGAAGATTCTCCGGACGAAGACCGGTTTTGGTATAAAACCTAACATCACAAGCAGAGGAGTGGTTCCTCAGAGAGTCGATCGTCTGACTCTGACGCGGGGTATTCGTCATCGAAAGGCTCCAGCAAAAGTACACGCGATGAGAAGAAGAAAGAGCGTTTGTGTACCAATTGTGGTGGCAAGAATCATTGTGCTGACAGGTGCCCCACCCAAATAGAACACGCGAATTCCGCGTTTATCTTGGACACAATTAACAGTGAGGATTGTGCGGGGTGTCGCCCTTTGTTCCACGCGAATGAGAAGGTGGTGCTTCAATGCGGGCATGCGGCACCATGTCTGTCAGCAGTCCATGAGACTGGCAAGGTGGATCTCCACAAAGGCATGGTGGAGAAGAAACCAGTCTCCGTGTTGAGGGACACTGGATGCACCACAATTGGGGTGCGTCGGTCATGCATCGACGACTCCTGCCTTACAGGCTAAACGGTAAAGTGCACCACGTTCGGGGGCAAAGTGGAGTCTTACCCCTAAGCATGTATCAATGTAGACACTCCGTTCATAACAGGTAGAGTGAACGCGTTCGTCCTTGAGGATCCGATTGCCGATTTAATCGTCGGCAACGTACGAGGGGTACATAGTGTCGTGGGTGTGGTTAGAGCAGAGGCTCCGCAACACCAAAGTTCTGTAGCGGATGACCAGAAGGTTTGTTGTAGACGTTGTGCGCGTTACGTACTAAATGACAAGAGTAGGAGCAGTAGGAACTTATACGAGGGTCCGAAAGCTAGTGATCGCACAGTTTGGGTGCGTAACTGTTACGCACAGATTCTTTTATAGGCAATGAATATATATATATATATATATATATATATATATATATATATATATATATATATATATATATATATATATATATATATATATATATATATATATATTTGTCTGTTAACACTTTTTGTTGTTAGTCAAAGGTAAATAACCCTTGATTTAGTTGATTGTAATTTTATTATGCTTGTTACCTTTCTTGGGTCTTAATCTGGCATATGAATACTAGATTTAAGTCGAATTATTTTTTCTTGTATGGTCAGAACCGATCAGTCTTTCTGGGAATGTTTATAACCTAAGTTGAGGTTTATTCCTGTCTTTTAAGGCGATTTGGTCTTGTATCCTATTGTCTGTTTGACGTCGGCCCATCGTGAGTTGAACTCTGGGGGTCACGCGTTTTCTGCGCATGCGTCAAATAGAGGTAGTCGAAAGAGACTTCCGTGATGTCGTCGCCTTGTATTTGCTGCCCGGACAGATGTCCGTTGATTTTTGTGCTCTGTGTAACTCTAGGGGGAAGGCGACGTCTGCAGTGTGACTATTATGTCTATGTTCCTCCCCAGAATCTATTCTTTACGCCAAAGGAGGGCGTGTGCTATTTTGTGGTATTTTCTAGGATGTTAAGGTAACGAAAGACATTTACTGAACTTTTCGTTATGCCTAGATCTGCAGCCAGAGATATGGTCTGCATATGAGTGAGCTGAATCCTTTATTGTCGACATTGTGCTAGCAACACCAGTATCTATCATGTACATTGCATTATTATATATAGAATCTACACAGTAGTATCGACGTTTATGAACAGAGCCCTTTACGTATGCTTCATCGTGCATCTTCGCAGTGAGTGGCGCTCACTGGAGATAGAAGCCATTTTGGGTCCCGCCTTTGCCTAAGCGGATCATCGTTCGGAGAACAGGAATGCCTTATTATCTGATGATGGTACAGAGACCTATCTACTATGATAACCCGCTACTGTGGTTTAAGATTGTCGTCCCATAAGCCTACTGATTTACGGCTTGTAATTCTTCGACAGAAGAGGTTCTGTCAGGAAGCCATTGATAATAAACATTTGTAAACATTAACTGACGCGATCAGTCAGTTGGGCTTGAAAGTTATACAGCCAGAACTCTGAGTGACTAGCTACGAACGTTCTGTTGTATCCTCATTCTATACGAATGCATATTTGATGTCGTAGACCATTTTATCAAGCATATGATGTTTTTTGCCAACCTGTTTCCAGTGACTGTAAATGTGTCGTCAGAGTTTGCGTCCTATTAAATGTGTGAAATTATCAACAGTAGTTCCAGACGTCATTGACTTTCATACGAGTGAATGAGTGCCTTATTATTTGTCAACTTTGCAGAACAGTACCACCCATTCGCATAACGTACATTTGCACTCACACTCAATATAAACACTGTCCCTTGTCAGGGCCTCAATACTTGTTGGACAAGGTGACCTGTATGCCCAACACTGTGTCGGTTCGAGTTGACCATTCTACTCTTATCAATGTGATAACCAACCACAACATACACACTTATCAACGTTGGTGTCCAAACAGCTCTTATCAGTAACGTTCCCCTGAGGGTTAGCTGGCGCAAACTCAGAAGAGTGTTTGATGAGGTCGCGCCGGTTAGATTTGTGGAGGTACTGTCGTTGCACGACAATACCAAGATGGCACGGGTGACTTTTGCGAATAGGTGGGGTGCGCGTGATGCAGTAAGGCGGAAGCATTTGTCGTTGCTGCAGAACCATCTGATAATAGTTTAGAATTAGCTAGGATTAGATTTCGGGTTCGTGTTCAGTGAGGTGTTTCGGTTGACGCGAACTGAACCTGAGTTGCTCTGACCCGCGCCCCCAGTTCGATGTTGATATGAATATGTTTATTTTGTAGACAATGCATAGACATTTTTGTACAATGCATAGTTATGCTGTATTATGCTTTGTCGTGCTTTGTATTAATGTGGCATGATGCCATACAGGCACGCTGTAGGCAGGCATACTGTAGGCGGGTGCGCTGTTGGCAGGCACGCTGTAGGCAGGTGGTGGGCAGGCATGCTGTAGGCAGGTGCGCTGTGGGCAGGCACACTGTAGGCAGGTGCGCTGTGCGCAGGCATACTGTAGGCAGGCCTGGCGTGCATTTATCAGAGACCTATGGAATATGATGGTCTTGTAATATTTAAGGGTCATGTTGATACTTTACTATGCCTTGTTCTGTAATTTATATGTCATGCTTTACAATATATGTCAGTCGGAAGTTGTTGCCAGCAGAAACCAGATACTCCACGATTGAGAGAGAGTGCCTTGCGATTGTCTGGGCGAAACAGATCACAAACCACTGCTATTTTTGCAGTCGGCTAAATCCACCAGTGCTAAATTGACACGCTGGGCATTATTGCTGCAGCAATTCAACTTTAAGATTTTACCAATTCAGGGTATACATAACATTGTAGCAGATGTCCTGTCCAGGTTATGAGGTTGGTGGGGGACAGGAGCATCTGAAGAGAGTATTTATTATGGTCGATGTAAGAAATGTATTATAATTATTACAGTTGATGTTTATGAAGATGTATTATGGTATATGATTTATATGTTATGAGGCCTTAAAGGCAATATGTATGAAGTTATGTATGAATCATGTTACCAGATACTTATGTCTATATTGTGTGGAGAAGGATTATTTATACGATGACATGATGCTTATTATTGATGTTTGCTGTGGTATTACTGAAACATAAGATGCATAGTGTGTGAGAGATCAGGGTAGGACAGTCGTTATTTTTCACGACTGCATGTACCTGGGGGTTTGGTTCATGTCTGTTTCGTATTTAGTCCAGTGAGTGAGAAGGCATGAACGGCAATGTTGTTGGACTACTTTGGCATTCTCTAGGTAAATGATGAGGTGCCGTTTCGGTATTCTGTTCGTCCATACTCCGAAGGGGGTTGGGCGTGACTCATCTGGTGGAAGAAAACTTCGTTTTCTTTCTTAAGGGGGGAGGGGGGGAGGTGGATGTCACAGGATAGAAATTCGCCGAAATTTTGAGTTGGTCACGTTGGAGAGTGGCTACGCTGTTAGATTAAAAAACCGGTCTGGTCAGTTCAGCCAGGACGGAAGAGGATATGACACTTTTGGCGCAAATCATTCTAGGAGATGTCTGCCGTACTGAGTGGACGTTGTCACTTTGTCAGCTGTGTTGCTGGGATTATGTGAATGCCATTTTGGTTTATATTTCTGGCCGGTTTTCAGGTGGTCAGGACTATTTGGTATACTGCTAGAATGTTGATGTAGTTCTAGTGGTTTTTTCCTGGATATTATTTACGTTAAGTATCTTGCATTCATGTATTGCTTTGTTTCAGTATAGGGCTTAGCCAGTGAGCGAAAATCATTGTGTAGTCACTGGTTAGATTATGTCGGTGATTATGTTACTGCTACATTGAGCTGTTATTATGGCAAGTAGTTTGACAGTTCCATTGTATCGTTATTCTATGTGTTTTATTAGCCGTGTGTGGCTTTTGTGTGTGCACAATATTTATTAAAGGGACCAAACCTGTTTCAGGTGTTTTTGCATTATTCATGTCAGCTATTATGTACTGTGGTCTTACCTTTAGACAGCGGGCCAAGAGTCTAGTTTGAGTATGTATTAACTCCATAGTACCAGTAGAGAGCATATTCTGACATAAAGTAATTGTAACCTCTTTTAATTCTTAGGTGTAAAGGTGGTGCTTGTAACCTGACTAAGTGTTTGTAAATTTTGTTTGTTTTCTGGTTAATTAAAATTTCGTGTCCTCTGATGGCTTGTATGCATGTCCTGTAAAAGTGTGGTAGTGTGCCGTAATGGTGTTGGACATTGTTCTTTAGTGGCCTCAGTTTAGCAAGTCTAAGCCCTACGTAGTAATGGGCTAATGTGTGTCGTTCTGGGTCTCTTATTATATTTCCTACATGTCTGATTCGAAGTGCCTTTATTTTTGTCCCTATATCCTGGAGGGCAACTCCCCCAAATCTTTTCTCTTGCATGAGTGTGCCCAAAAACAAAACGCCTAATCTCCTTGTTTATCTCTGTCACCGTATGTTGTGGAGGGTCAAAGACTGTAGCAATGTAAATTATTTTTGGAATAATAAAACAGTTCATTATAGCACTTCTGGAAAAAATGGTTGTATTTTTGTATTTGTAGCGGTGAAGTGTGTCTGTGGTATATGCGACTAAGTTCTGCCATGTGACTTTGTGTGTGCGGTTCGGGTGAGATGGGAAGTATATACCGTACAGTTTCATGTTTGATGTTGACGTTAAATCAAAGGGAAAATCTGCTTTGTTTTTCCATCTGCCTATACCCATAATTGTAGACTTTTGGACGTTTAATTTTGACCCACTACCTTTACCAAAAAGCGTGAAAGTGTCTAGAATATTTTGTATAGACCTATCATTGGGGGGAGGGGGGGGGGGAAGAAGGTGGTATCGTCTACGTAGGCAAGCAACTTTTGTTCCCCTTTACCTTGAATAAAAGTGCCTCTGATGTTACTGTCTTGTCTAATTTTCTCTAGCAGTGGTTCTAGAGCGAGTACATAGAGTAGAGGAGAAAGGGGACATCCCTGCCTAACAGATCTTGTCAGCCCAAAAGCCCCAGTAAATGAATGATTTACCAAAATCTTGCTTTCAGGTTTTGTGTATATAATTTCAATCCACTTTCTAAAGTATTCACCAATGTTGCAGTGTAGTAAAGTTTTATGGAGGTATGAGTGGGACATTCTGTCAAAGGCGTTTTCCTGGTCTAGCGATAGGATTGACGACTGGCAATCCTTCTGATGTGTGTAGGTGATGATGTCTCTTATGAAGTGTGTGTGCTGATGAATGTTTCTGTGCTGGACATTACACTGTTGGTCTTCGTGTATGAATGTAGCCATGAACGGTTTGAGTTTGTTTGTTAGGGTTTTGGCTAAAATCTTATAGTCGGTGTTGAGGAGTGATATTGGTCTGTAGTTTTTAAGCTTTGTTTTGTCCGGATCGTCCTTAGGGATTAGAGTGATGTATGACAGGTTGAAACTAAATAGAAATTCCTTTTTCGCGAAAGATTCTGAATATACCCATAGTAGGAGAGGGCGTAACATGGGGAAGAAATGTTGGTAGAATTCAGCTGTGAGTCCATCTGGTCCTGGTGACTTGCCTTTTTGCATTTCGTTTACTGCGTATGTTATGTTTTCTAGGGTCAGTTCTGCATCAAGAGATTGTTTATCTTTGTTGCTCAGTTTCTTAGTGTATTGCACAAAAGTGTCTTGTATATGTGGTTGTATTCCTTCTTCTGTGTAAAGATTTCTAAAGTAGTCCTCAAAGGCTTTTGCTCTACGTTGTGCCTCCGTTTGTATGTCTCCATGTGAGTCAACTATTTGGCCTATTTGGTTGCTTCGCTGTATGTTTTGTTCTATTGCCATGTGTTGTTTGCTGGGTTTCTCTTGTGTGATTGTGTTCAATTTTGTCCGTAACAGGGCACCTCTTAATCTATGGTGTTGATATTTTTCTAGTTCTTCCTGCAATGTAATGATATGAGGTGCTGTTTTATCAATTAGAGTTGCAAGTTTGATGGCTTGTTCTATTATCTTTTCATGTCGTATTTTGTCTCTATGAATCTTGGTTGCCAGTATTTGTGTTCTGTCGCGTACAGCATTCTTTAATAGCTCCCAGTGTTGTGTGTTTTCAGTGGGTAAATCTGTTGTGTATGTAAGAATAAGTTGCGTCATTTGCTCTACGTATGTTTGGATGTGATATTTGTGTGTGTGGTGTTTACAGTTGCCAAAAGCGCTTTGTAGTCTGTGAATTTGAGTGTTTCTGGTAAGTGTTTGGACTCGATTGTACAGTGCGTTGATGGTGAATACATTCTATCAAATCGTGCTCTTCTGCCATGTGCGTTATTTGTGTGTGTGGTGTCAGTGCCCTTGGGATGTGTCTCTCTGTAGGTGTCCTTTAAGCTGTGCATGTCTACTATGGTTTGTAGCATATCTAGCTGGTGAGTGCTTTCCCTGTTTGCCAACCGAATTTGTGTTTTGACATCCCCGCCTATAACATCCATTTTTGTCAGTATACAATTAAAATCTCCCCCTAATAGGATGTTCTGCCCCCTGTATGAATGAGTGAGTAGGCTTTCTAGGCTATCATAAAACAAGGGTTGGTGTGTGTAATCTGGTGGTGCATGTATGTTTACTATGGTGTATGTTTTTGTGTTGTTCCTTACCTGAACTATGGCTATTCTACCCTTACTATCTCTGTTTTTCCTGATAATTTCCCACCTATCCGATGTCTGTACGATAACTATCCCTGAACCTATATCCTGAACACTAAAGCTAAAACATGAATGGCTAAGTCCTAATTGTGTCGTGATATGGGCTGCGTGTTCGTCTGTGTGTATGTTGGTTTCTTGAAACAGTATAAAATCTGGATGGTATTTGTGTATGAGTGTTATGAAATGTTGTAATTTTGTGCGAAGGCCACGAATATTTACACTAATTATTCTAATTTCTGTAGCCATTCTTGAAATGTGGAATTTGCTAATAGTGCAATTACATAAAAATTGATGTTTGAGGTCAGGGGAAAACGTCTTTACTCTGTGTTACCAGGGCTATCCAGCACACTGTGTTGCTGTCATTTTCGACGGAGTCATCTGTCAAGTTATTTGCTTATGTTTTTATCATAAGAATAATTGTGTCTTTACCTTGCGATGTCAGGTTGATTAGGGGTTGTCTTCCCTTGTTTGTTCATTCATTGTGTTTGACCTTTAGGGTCAAAGGTAGACAGTTCGGGCGTGGTCCCATGCGCAGGTTTTTTAAGCGCCAAGTAGAGTTACTTCCGTCAGGCCGGGATGTAAGCTGGCTTCGGAGGGACGAACGTCCATTGTGTTTTTCGGGGGAAATCTTCGAAGTGACTGCGTTGGCAGTTCTCCCCAGTGATTCTCTGTACGTCGGAATGACGACAGAGTTCGTTATTATGTTCTGAGGATTCTGTGCAAGGTAACACCGACCTTTGATATCTTGAATAAAATGGCAGAAAGAAAGAAAGCAAAAAACACTCCAGAATATAAAACAATGGACAATGACATACGTACTATGTGTAGAGAAGCAAAAGAACGGTGGATAGAAACAAAATGCAAGGAAATAGAAGACTTGGAAGCAAAGCACATGACAAGAGATATGCATAAAGAAATTATCAAATCGGTCACGGTTTGCACAAGGAGGAAGCTGTATCAAGAACAAAAATGGTGTAATATTACTTGATGAGAAAGACATATCAAACAGATGGGCAGAATACGTAAAAGAACTATTCGAGGACAACAGAGGTAAAAAAACCACCACCAGATTCTAATGAAGGCCCAAAGATTCTCAGATCAGAAGTAGAGAATGCCATTCATATGATACAAAAAGGAAAATCAGCAGGCATGGATAACATAAAAATTGAAATGATAGAAGCTCTGGAGAGCTTTGGTATAGATACAATCACAGAAATATGCAACGATATATACAATACAAGATATATACCACACGACATGAAGACATCAGTTTTCATAACATTGCCCAAAAAACCAAATGCAACAGAATGTTCAGACTTCAGAACAATCAGCCTGATGAGTCATGCAATTAAGATACTGCTCAAAATCATACAGGAAAGAATAAAAAGTAAAGTAGACAGCGAAATCCAAGAAGAACAGTTTGGTTTTAGACGGAACAGTGGAACAAGAGAGGCAATATTTTGCCTAAGAATATTATCAGAAAAATATACAGAGGTCCAAAAAAGTATGTATATGTGCTTCATTGACTATAAGAAAGCTTTTGACAGAGTCCATCATGAGAAAATAATTGAATGCCTCAAAGACATAGGTATTGATGGAAAAGATATAAGAATACTCAGTAACCTTTATTGGGAGCAAACTGCCACAGTAAGATCGGGAAGGAATTATTCACCATAAAACATAGACATTAAAAAGAGGTGTCAGACAAGGTTGTGTGCTGTCCCCCTGCCTATTTAATTTATACACCGAAAAAATTTTCAAACAGATACAGGAAATACCAGGACTGAACATCAGTGGAAGGTCAATAAACAACCTTAGATATGCAGATGATACCGTGTTGTTAGCTGAAAGCGAATAGGAGTTACAAGAACTAGTGAAGCAAGTGAACAGTATAAGTCATGAATATGGACTCGACATTAATATTGAGAAAACAAAAACTATGATAATTAGCAAAACCGACGATAAACCCACATTAAAGATAAGCGTAAATGGGAAAATCCTGGAACAAGTCAAGAGCTACGTATATCTTGGTCATATAATAACAGAAGATGGCAGATGTGAAACAGAAATCAAGAAGAGAATAGGAATGACCAAAGCTACATTCAACAACATGAAACATATACTGACATCCAAACAGTTATCTCACAAATTAAAACTGAGAATCATAAAGTGTTATATATATTCTGCATTTCTGTATGGTGCAGAAACATGGACGATGAATAAGCATTTGGAAGAAAGAATTGAGGCTCTTGAAATATGAATATATAGAAGAATGGGGCGTATGTCATGGAAAGAGATGAAAACAAATAAGGTAGTCGTAGAAAATCTAGGTATGAAAAGAGAACTAATGAGGGAGGTCAAAGTTCGGCAGCTAAAATACTTTGGCCACATAAAAAGGCATAACACCTTGCAGAAGACCATAACAGAAGGGAGAGTTGAAGGCAAACGTGCAAGGGGAAGACAGCGCTATAAGTGGGAAGATAACATCAAGAGATGGACAGGAAAGAGTCTATCAGAGTGCACATCCAAGACAAGAGACAGAAGACGTTGGAGATCCATTACAGCCAACCTTCGTTGTGGAGATGGCAACTGATCATGATGATATTCTGCATAATGGACGTTGTCAAAGATTTTTTCGGGCCATGGATGGGCCGTTATGTTTGATATCTCCGATGAGGGAGATTTGTGAAGGTCGACAGATTATTATTATAGGGAAGGTGTTTTCTTACTTACTTACTTACTTAGTCGTTCCCCTTCTACCGTGAGGTGTAGAGGTTTGGAAGAGAGAGCGCCAGACTATTCTATCGGCTGTCTTCCTCCTGGCCTGGTTCCATTCTAGTCCTCGGTCCTTCAAAGATTGTCTAATGTTGTCCTCCCAGCGGACTCTTGGTCGTCCTCGGGGTCTGGATCCTTGGCTCTTTGTTTCCCTTGCTTGACGTGGTAGCCGACCTTCTCCCATTCTGCAGACATGGCCAAACCATCTTAGTTGGGACTGCTCTACTTGGGTCTGTATGGGGTGGCATTTTAGGCCTTGACGTATCGTCTGGTTGCGTACCATGTCTCTTCTTGTTACTTCAACCACCTTCCTCAGATACCTCATTTCTGAGGTTTGGATCTGGCTTTTATGGGTTGTAGTCATTGCCCATGACTCGCATCCATATGTTAAGACTGGGACATAGGTGGAGCGGTATACAGCCATCTTCGTTTTCTTACCAACCTCTCTCTTGCTGAGGAATCCTCGATTTATGGCCTGAAAAAGTCTCCCAGCTGCTGCTTTTCGAGTGGCCAACTCTTCTTTGATGCCTCCCTTTCGGTCTGTAATAGCTCCGAGGTATTTAAAGTGGTCGACCTGCTCAGGACCTGTTCTCCCAGCTTAATCTGATGTCTTCTTTCTTCTCGTGATATCACCATGGATTTTGTTTTAGAGCTGCTTATGACCATCCCTCTCTTCTCCAGCTCTTCCTTCCAGACTTGCAGGTTGGATTGGAGATGTGCCTCTGATTTAGCAATCAGGGCAACATCATCAGCAAATGCCAGCTCTGAAATATAGACCTGTCTCATCTTCCAGTACCCCACTGAATACTTTCTTGTTCTCTCCTTACATGCCTTGATGACATCGTCCATAAGGAGTATGGAGAGGTAAGGTGATAGGATATCACCTTGTCTTACACCAGTGGTGGTCCTGAATTCTTCTGATTTATGGTTTGCTGTCCTCACATAATTTCTGCAAGACTTGTAGAAGCTCTGTATAGCATGAATCAGAGGTGCTGGAATATTCTTCCTTGCCAAACAGTCCCAAAGTTTGCTCCAAGGGACCCTGTCAAACGCCTTTTCCAGATCTATGAAACAAAGATGGATCTCACTCTTATACTCAAGGGCCTTTTCACTCAGCTGTCTGAGTGTGAAAGATTAGGTCTTGAGTACTTCGGTTTGCTCGGAATCCGCACTGGACCTCATCCAATTGTGGCTCAGCTAGGCGTCGGAGTCTCTGCTCTAGGATTCTAGAGTAGATTTTTTCCAGGGACACTGAGAAGGGATATGCCTCTATGGTTTCCACACTGTCGATTGTCACCCTTTTTGAAAATTGGTGTTATGATCGCGATCTCCCAATCCTTTGGTATGGTCTTGTTGCACCATGCTGCCTGTAGGACCCTTAAGAGTAACAGGTCGCCTGATGCTCCCATGTACTTAACCATTTCTGGTGTTATACCATCATGCCCTGCTGCTTTGCCCATCTTGATTTTCTCCAGTGCTGCCTTCAGTTCTTCCATCTTTATGTCATCTTCATCACCATTGTGTCGTCGACCAGGGACTGGCGGCTCCTGAGCCGACCCAGCTGCAATGGGTACCTCCGAAATCGGCGAGTATTTGCCTGAATGGCGAGGGACACCTGTCTCTGTACAAGAAATAAAGGGATACTCACGTAAAATCAATGTCAGGTTAGACATAAAAAAATAATAACCTGAGATTTCGCCTCGAGTATTAGCGGGCGAACGCAAAAAAAAAAAAAAAAAAAAAAAAAAAAAAAAAAAAAAATCACCATTGGTTTCCTCTTCTGTGCTAGTGGTTATCATTTCTGATGTTTTACCTTGCTCACCATCAAGGAGTTCTGAGAAATATTCTTTCCATCTTTCCATTACTTCCTTCGAGGCAGTAAGCAATTTGCCTTGCTTGTCCTTTATAAATTTGAGAGGGCATTGTTTTTCCTTCCTCATGTTCTTTAGGGTCTTATAGAACAATTTCTGGTTTTCTTGTGCATCTTTTTCTAGCTTTTCTCCAAATTCTTTCCAGGACTTCTGTTTTGCTGCTAGCACTTTGTTCTTTACTTCTGTTCTGAGTGTCACATATTCTGTATATTTTTCCATTTGTCCTGTTGTGTTTTTAGCTCCTAAGTATTGTTTCCATGCCATTTGAAGGTGTTTTCTCCCATGAGTTATGTTGAGTCTGACGATATAGACATTATTGTACTGCGATATAGGCAGTCCCCTTTACTGTAGGGATAAATTGGGCCAGGAAACTTTATCATTATGAGCTGCCGTACTATGCAGCTGTTGTGCTTGGATTTTCTATGCTATGCACTTAACCACCTATGGATTTGGTGTTTATGAGATGTATCCTATTTTTGCTGTGTACTGTAACCTGTGTCAATGTACTTAGTGATGTCTTCGTGACTGTGGAGTATTAAAACAGTGTAGAACGATTAGGGGTGTCCACCTTTTCCTGACTCCTACATGTGCGTTGGTGTGTGTGTGATTATTGTTGACTTACGTTAGAACTACATGCATTCGCGTTCCCTGATGTCTATACACCCACAAACCTGGTCGGCCACCTGTAAGCCCGACATACACTGCTTGCTTATATCAGTATTAACTGTAAGTACCTGGCGTTGCCCGGAAGTCTCTTGTCCTTCTAAACTGACATTATCAGTATGTTTTCAGGTCTTTATCTGTTTAAAAATCTGTTAATTACTTTTATTTATTTTTTTACTTACTTACATAGTCGTTCCCCTTCTACCGTGAGGTGTAGAGGTTTGGAAGAGACAGCGCCAGACTATCCTATCGGCTGTCTTCCTCCTGGCCTAGTTCCATTCTAGTCCTCGGTCCTTCAAAGATTGTCTAATGTTGTCCTCCCAGCGGACTCTGGGACATCCTGAGGGTCTGGATCCCTGGCTCTTTGTTTCCCATGCTTGTCGTGGTAGCCGATCTTCTCCCATTCTGCAGACATGGCCAAACCATCTTAATTGGGACCGTTCTACTTGGATCTGCAGGGGGTGGCATTTTAGGCCTTGACGTATCGTCTGGTTGCGGACCGTGTCTCTTCTTGTTACTTCAACCACCTTCCCCAGATACCTCATTTCTGAGGTTTGGATCTGGCTTTTGTGGGTTGTAGTCATTGCCCATGACTCGCATCCATATGTCAAGACTGGGACATAGATGGAGCGGTATACAGCCATCTTCGTTTTCTTACCAACCTCTTTTGCTGAGGAATCCTCGATTTATGGCCTGAAAAAGTCTCCCAGCTGCTGCTTTTCGAGTGGCCAACTCTTCTTTGATGCCTCTCTTTTGGTCTATAATAGCTCCGAGATATTTAAAGTGGTCGACCTGCTCCAGGACCTGTACTACCAGCTTAATCTGATGTGTTCTTTCTTCTCGTGATATCACCATGGATTTTGTTTTAGAGCTACTTATGACTATCCCTCTCTTCTCCAGCTCTTCCTTCCAGACTTGCAGGTTGGATTGGAGATGTGCCTCTGATTTAGCAATCAGGGCAACATCATCAGCAAATGCCAGCTCTGAAATACAGAACTGTCTCATCTTCCAGTACCCCACTGAATACTTTCTTGTTCTGTCCTTACATGACTTGATAACATCGTCCATGAGGAGTATGAAAAGATAAGGTGACAGGATATCACCTTGCCTTACACCAGTGGTGGTCCTGAATTCTTCTGACTTATGGTTTGCTGTCCTCACATAATTTCTGCAAGACTTGTAGAGGCTCTGTATAGCATGAATCAGAGGTGCTGGAATGTTCTTCCTTGCCAAACAGTCCCAAAGTTTGCTCCAGGGGACCCTGTCAAACGCCTTTTCCAATGTCAATGCCAATTGTCAAATATAGTACCCAGATTAATGCAGATTTTGAAAAAAAAATACTCAGATACCCAGGCGGAAGCCAAAAAACCCAGATCTAGTAAAAAAAATACCCAGCTGTGGCAATACTGGTTCTGTATGCCTGACCTACAAAAAAAAAACTATAAATGAAAATTATTAGTTACTTTTAAAAACATTTTTGTTGTGTCGGCTTTTAAAGCCGAGCCAAAAAAAATAAATTACCATTTAAAAATAATTTTTTTTTTCCCAAAAGTAATATTTATTTGGTTTTACAAGGCAATTTTTTTTCATTATTGCCCCTGTAAAAAGCATTTTTTCTTTTGTTTTAAACATCTTTATTTACATTCCGTGGAAATTTACAATGACATATGCATTGAAACATTAACAATAATAGCATGCATATAAGTATAAAAATGAAAATACAGTGAGCAGCTGTATCCAACAAAAAAAAAAAACAAAAAAAAAAAAACCCTTTCACTCTTTACACACACTCATTTACACACTCTTTCTCGTACTCTAAATATACATTGCACATTTTTGTTGTTGTAATCATAGTATTCATTTACTATGTAGATATATTTGTGACGGAATGTCTGTCTCTGTCCTTTTGTGTGATCTCTAACACCTCCAGCCCTACGGCAGTATCATTTTTTTTTTCTTCATTTTCTCTCCGATCACTTTTATTTGGCATTTCATTTTTCCCCTTCATAGATTTTACTCTTTATGCTGGACATAGCATGGGGAAAGTCTCAGACGGTCAGCGACAATATTTTATCGCATAATCTGTCTGACCATCTTTTCAAGCGACAGTTTTTTTATTTTATTTTAACATCTTTATTCACATTCCGTGGAAATTTACAAAGCCATTTGCATCGAAACATTGACAATAGTATGAATATAAGTATAAAAATGAAAATGCAATGAGCAGCTGTTTAAAAAAAAAAAAACAAAGAAAAAAGCTTTCATTCCTTGCACACACTCATTTACACACTCTTGTACTCTAAAAGTTACACATTGCAAATTTTGTAATTGTAGTGTTGAAAAAATCCTATTTTCAACTGCTATTTGCCGATTTTCCATGCTGGCTGTCGTCGTCATAGTCCCAGTTCACATAATTAAAGCTTCCGGACACATTTGGTTGGTCGTAAAACTTAAACGTGTCACAGCGCTCCATAGATACACCGTCAACAAAAATGTCCCGTGTTCCGATTTTCCCTGCCACGATTTAAGGACACTGTTTGAATGCTTGGCGGTCGCTCTGTCCCAAGCCCTTAATCACGGGTGCCGTACATCGCTGTCGTAAATCTTCAACGTGTCACAGTACCCTATAGATGTAGAAACTGGGGCGAACGGATAACATTAACGTTTCCCAAAAACCTTTTTTTTTCTCTTTGTGGACACCCACGCATTCTGACCTGTGACAAATTATCCTATAAAAAGCTAACTTCTGCATTATCCGTTTTAAAATAATAACAAAAAAAAGTAAACTAATCATGTATATATATGCATTCAAATTCAAAATTAATAACACTGATAATAGATACATAGACAATAAAACAAAAAATAATTTAAAGGCAAGATTCTCTCTGCAGACATGACAAAAGGGAGTATGAAACATTTTAAACATGCATACAGTCTCGCACGTGCGTGTACCCAAGACAAAAATATTGGCGATGTAGTACCTCATCTGTAACGTTGTGTGTGGGGAGGAGGGAGGGAGGATGGGGATGTGTGTTTAAGGGGGTGGGGAAGTTAGGGAAGAAAGAAAGAAAAAGAAAAGAAAAGAAAAAAGAAAGAAGTAAAGAAAGAAAGAGTACACATTTGTAGGTATATATATATACATATGTATATACACCCACATATATATATATATATATATATATATATATATATATATATATATATATATATATATATATATATATATATATATATATATATATATATATATATATATATAATATATATATATATATATGTGTATATACACGCGTGTGTGTGTATGTGGGTGGTATATATATATATATATATATATATATATATATATATATATGTATATATATATATATATATATTCCCACATATACACACACGCGTGTATATACATATATATAATATATATATATATATATATCTATATATATATATATATATATATATATATATATATATATATATATATATATTTATACATATATATATATATATATACATCTATATATATATATATATATACCTATATATCTATATATCTATATACTGTATATATATATATATATTTTTTTTTCGGGAATATATATACATTTCTTAAAGTGAAACTTTACTTGCTTTCTTACACTCACATACACACTTGCCGCTATTTCAACAACCGCTATTAACGACTTTCAATGCTGACATTCGTGACTGTCCGGGTCCCCATAATTAAAAACGGTGTAGGAAACCGTTGGTCATAAATCTTCAACGTGTCACTGCGCTCAATAGATTTAGAAACTGGCGCTAAACGACCAGGGTCAGCATTTAAGTTTTTTTTTCCGACCGAAGACCACACGGTCTGCTGACTTGAGCAAAATTGTCCTCTAAAAAAACTCTTACTTTTGCATCATCCGTCTTAATCAAAATAATAATAATAAATAAATACAAAATAAATAGATTGCACATGTACATATGCATTAAAATGTAAACATAATAATGACAATAACAATAATAAAAATGATAATAGATACATAGAAAATAAAATAATAATTTAAAGGCAGGCTTCTCTCTGCGGACATGACAAAGGAGAGGATGAAAAAAATTTTAACTTGCACACACACTCTCACATGTACTTAAGATAAAAATATTGGGTGATGGAGTCCCTCACCTCTAACGTTGTGTGTGTACGGGAGGAGGAGGGAGGATGAGGATATGTGTTAAAGGGAGTGGGGAAGGTAGGAAAAAAACACAGGTGATGGAATAACACGTAATTGGCAGTGAGGTGGGGGTTGGGGGAAGGGAGAGGTTATAGGAAAGTGACCTTCGTATAAACTAAAAGCTTGGATTTTAGAATATTTGGCAGGTCGAGGTACAGGTAGCTGGGGATAGTGGACAGGTTTTAAAATAAGCGTCACTCGCTGGAGGAACAAATTTAGGAGAAAGCCTGGGCGGATAAGTGTGTACTCAAATACTGATTGAATGCGACATTTCCAAATTATATAACGAAATTCCGAGCGTAAAAGTATTTATTTAAAATGGATGTCTGGTAGTGTCTTGGGAATTGAATTAAGCATAATCGCTTTGAAAATGTCTGGTTTTTTTTCATACGTGTGTCCAGTATGTCTTGTAAGATTCTCTGTGCTGGTATAATTGTTCTACATTTATAGAAAATGTGTTCCTCACTTTCTTGTACATTTGCCTGGCACATCTTGCATCGTAATTTTCGTTTTAATCTATGTGCTGCTCTTTCTGAGGTTGGTGTCATGTTATATAAAAGTCGATATGTGACTTCTCTGGCTTTTGGTGCGATGCTTTTGTTGTAAAGATCGGTGAAAATCTCAATGTAATCTGTTATAAAGTGTCACTGGGTAGACATTCGCCGAAAGTTTGAGTTGGTCACGTTGGAGAGTGACTACGCTGTTAGATTAAAAAACCGGTCTGGTCAGTTCAGCCAGGACGGAAGAGGATATGAAACTTTTGGCGCAAATCATTCTAGGAGATGTCTGCCGTCCTGAGTGGACGTTGTCCCTTTGTCAGCTGTGTTGCTGAGATTATGTGAATGTCATTTTGGTTTATATTTCTTGCCAATTTTCAGGTGGTCAGGACTATTTGGTATACTGCTAGAACGTTGATGCAGTTCTAGTGGTTTTTTCCTGGATATTATTTACGTTAAGTATCTTGCATTCATGTATTGCTTTGTTTCAGTATAGGGCTTAGCCAGTGAGCGAAAATCATTGTGTAGTCACTGGTTAGATTATGTCGGTGATTATGTTACCGCTATATTGAGCTGTTGATTATGGCAAGTAGTTTGGCAGTTCCATTGTATCGTTATTCCATGTATTATTAGCCGTGTGTGGCTTCTGTGTGTGCGCAATATTTATTAAAGGGACCAAACCTGTTTCAGGTGTTTTTGCATTATTCATGTCAGCTATTGTGTAATGTGGTCTTACCGTTAGACAGCGGGCTAAGAGTCTAGTTTGAGTATGTATTAAATCCATCGTACCAGTAGAGAGCATATTCTGACATCTGAGGGCTCGTCTTGTGTAGGCCGTGGGGCCTTCAGTTATTCTGTAGAATTTTGTTGTGATTTGAGAGCAGACAGCTGCGGGCTTGTCCATATTTTTTTGTGGCCTTGGGGCCTGTATGCTCTAATATTTAATTCCCAGCTAGCTGGCTTAATTAATGTGGTATTATTTGTTAGCAAAGCCTTAGGGCCTGCGTTTGTGTTAGTCAGGCCATCAGGAATTGTGCACACAGTATTCGAGAAGGTTGGTAGGCCACGCTGTTGGCGCCTTCATATTTTTCGTGAACTCACGGGAGTGAGTTGGTTTTGTTCTTCCAGTGGAAGGTCAGTGTGTGTGTCGGTCTGTTACGGTATTGTTTACGGTCGTTTGACCTGACCTCGATTACGGGCTGTGACCTACTTTCAGCGTCGCAGTAGTGATGGCTATTGTTCACTATATTTTTCGGTCGATTATCGATGAAATATTGTACAGTTGAGTTTCAAGTTGGTTGCTCTAGTTTGTTTGCAAGTCTATGTACGATTGTTAAAGTGATAGGCTAGTGTTACAGTGTGCGTCTGGCGGGTCAGTTTGACATATCTTTGAGTCTCTTTGGTGGTTGGCGACAATGATCCAGTTGGAGCAGCGGAGCTTGGGGTGTTGGTACCATCCAGCTAGATTGGCCCAGACGGCAGGTGGAGTGTCATATGGGAGATAGCTTGGTCAACCTCGGTATAGGGTGGAAGGAGGTGGTCGTTAGAAATTTGTAGTCGATAGGAGGTTGTTAGGGTATTTGGTACCTCAAGTCTTCGCGTTGGACTGCTGGTCTTGTCAGTGCTACTCAGATGTGCCCAACCAAGGTTGAAAGCCGACGCCTGTGACGTTTCCGTACCACGCAGATGGGCCCGACCAGGGGTAAATTCTTATGTGCAGTGTGTCCTGCCGACCTGCAGGGTCCAATAAACATCATTTTGTCGACTGATGTGATCCATGGTGCGTTGAACTGTGTAACTTTTTGTAACACATATTTAACAAGTGCCAAGGAACTTACACCTGTTTTCCCGACGTATAGAGGGGTGATACTAGCTGTGTAGCCGGACTTGGAGAAAGTTAGACAGTTATGTGATATTGGTGACAGTGCTGTGTGAGCACCGTATGCTACAGTCTGGTCATTGTGTTAGAGATTACCATATCGTGATAAGGAACTCTGTTGCGAGTTTTTGACACACAGACTTACAGAGAAGTTGGTTCCTGGACTGAGATTCTTGTGGATTATACGTTTTCTAGTGTGGAGTCTGGTGTGTACCGTGTTCATCATCATCGTCAGTGCTGAAGATACTTCTTACTCAAGCGTCGTTGGACCTTCAGATAAGTTATTGTCTGCTGCTTTTGTGTAATGTATTATATTGATATTTTCTTGGTTTTCCTGAGACTCTAAATTTTCTTGTATGTCTTTCTACCTGTTATTAGCTATCTTATTGCCTATTCTGTATTGTAATATAGTGCTGATTTTCTATGCACTTCTTGTGCACTTCTTGGTTTGTTAATGTTTCCTTTCCTTGTGTTGTGTCTTTGTCCGATTTACTGATTATATGTTGACAGCTAGGATGATCTGATCTTTTCATTGTTTTCTTAGTAGTTGTATAATTTTGGATTATATATTCTGATACGTTATAAAGTAAGGTTGCTGATAAGTTATTTAGTTTTAATTGTGCTGGAGCAATTCATCAGTGCTTAGTGGGAGATATAGCTTCCAGCACTTCATTGTTGACTGTAGTTTTTGTTGAGTCTTTAGTGTTATAGTGTATTGGTGTGTTCAAGGGAGGAAGGGTGGTGAGCATAATCCATTCTTGGCCTCTCGTGGGAAAAGATTGGATTAGACCGATTCTTTTAGGGTGTGGCTGTATTTGTTTTGTGGTGGAGTCTGGCAGACGGGATTTCCTGTGACTGCCCTGCTTAACATTCCAAGCCCTGTTGGTGTTAGGTGTAGTCGTGTAGTGTGTATTTATATTGTCGAGTACATTCATTACTTCTTTTGTTGTGTTTAAGTGGTGTTTTCTCTTGTTCCATCTTGCTATCTTGTAAATATGTTTACAGGTATCCCTTGTTTTCGCTCGTGTGCTGTCACGCATTGTATATATTAATCTACCTCTTCTCTTCTTGGTCTATCATCTTGTTCCTCGTGACTGGAATTTTGTTTTCGTAATGTGATGTATATGTTTCTTTCACCTGTGTAGTGCTCATTTTGCCATTGTAGTACTTGCTTAACAGAGGTTATTGAGATTAGTAGTAACTGAAGTATTATCTGAGTATAGCACCAGTGTGGGTGCCAGTAACAGACTTTGAAGTAAAACCTGATTTGTGACTAAGTTGGTATAGTGGTGTCATAGCATCAGAAAGTTTCATTAGTTATTATACAACTGTCGACTATTGTAAGTTTGGTTGATTGTATATCAGAGACTAAGTGGTCAGAAAGACCAAATTTTTCAAAGTGATGAGACAGTAGCCAAGTGGCAAAGTAAAACTATATACTATAAGAGTTTAAGGTTGATGATGTGTATACAGTAAGAGGTGAGGTGGTATATACTTACATACATATATATATGTGTATATTAGAGTAGTGATAGCAATATTTATTGGTTATTACTGCATATTTTGTAAGCAGAAATTTATCTGCTGATTTAAGTGAAATATATACGTTGAGTAATTGCATTGTAAAGATTTATAGAAAGAGATAATAGTGAGTATTCTGAGGGTACATCATGGACCTACAGGCTTTCATTCAGATTGGGAAAGAATGTGGGTACACTGGCTCACAACTAAGTGAATATGCAAAGGCTGAATTTTTTTCAGACGAGAATCAGAAAGCTCTGGAGAAGGAAAAGAAAGAGAAGGAAGCAAACAAAGAGAAGGAAAGAATTGAGAAACAGAATGCTCTAAGAGATGCTCGAGCTGAAGAGCTAGAGCTAAAAAGGAAAGAATTTGAATTGCAAGAATAGAAGATGAAAGAAGAAAACGAGTGGAAACAGATGGAATTAGATTTGCAAGAAAAAAAGATGAGAGAAAAGAGATAAATTGCAAGAAAAGAAGATAGAGCGAGAATTGCAAGAACAGAGGATGAAAGGTACATAGAGAGTTCGAATTGCAAGAAAAGAAGATGAGAGAAGAGAGAGAATTGCAAGAAAAGAAGATGTGAGAAGAGAGAGAATTGCAAGAAAAAAAGATGAGAGAAAAGAGATAATTGCAAGAAAAGAAGATAGAGTCAGAGTTGGAGGAAGGAGAGAATGAGAATAGCTCTGGAAGAAATAATGATGGATAAGGAAATACAATTGAAGAAATTAGAAGTGGGTGCGAGTGGTCAGAACTCAACTTCTGGTGGAGCTCATCGTCCTTTTAGGCTGCGTTTGCCAAATTTTAATGATAAAATTGATAGTTTAGATTTCTTCTTTGAAAGATTTGAGACCGAATGCGTGGCCTATAAGGCTGTCAGAGATCAATGGCCATCTCTGTTATCGACGCTGCTAGTGGGGCCTGCGATGGAGACTTTCTATAGCCTCCCTTTAGAGGAAAGGGCGGTTTACGACAAAGTAAAGGAAAGGTTGCTCCGGAAGTTCCGTTTGACTGCTAACGGCTACAGGACGCGTTTTAAAAATGTGATGCCAAGCGCAGACCAGGACTTCGAGGACTTTATCTCGAAGATCAAACTTCTGCTGAATAGATGGATTGAAATGGAGGGGATAACTAAGGACTATAATGGCTTGCTAGACTTTGTGCTACGAGACAAAGTGTTGTCCTCGTGTTCCAGTGAGTTGGTTGCGTTCTTTCAGGAACGTCAACCAAAGGATATTGAGTCCATGGCCCAATTGGGGGTACCATTATGTCCTTGCCCACCCGGGCAAATCCATTCAAAAGGCAGGTCTGTCAGATGACTTAGTTGCCAGTGTTGGCAAAGTTCAGCGCCAGTCTTGGCGAAACCAATCAGACAAGACAGTCAGGGGCCAAGGGCAGATGTATGAAAAGCCCTCAAGTCCCTATCAGCCACGTAGAGGAAATTATGAGAATTTCCGATCTCATAGGTATGGTCGGCCGAGGTGGCAGAACCGACAATATAAAAGTAATAGCGACGGAGAGGAGCGCCAAGCGCGTAAACAAGTACGTTTTGAAGATTCTCCGGACGAAGACCGGTTTTGGTATAAAACCTAACATCACAAGCAGAGGAGTGGTTCCTCAGAGAGTCGATCGTCTGACTCTGACGCGGGGTATTCGTCATCGAAAGGCTCCAGCAAAAGTACACGCGATGAGAAGAAGAAAGAGCGTTTGTGTACCAATTGTGGTGGCAAGAATCATTGTGCTGACAGGTGCCCCACCCAAATAGAACACGCGAATTCCGCGTTTATCTTGGACACAATTAACAGTGAGGATTGTGCGGGGTGTCGCCCTTTGTTCCACGCGAATGAGAAGGTGGTGCTTCAATGCGGGCATGCGGCACCATGTCTGTCAGCAGTCCATGAGACTGGCAAGGTGGATCTCCACAAAGGCATGGTGGAGAAGAAACCAGTCTCCGTGTTGAGGCACACTGGATGCACCACAATTGGGGTGCGTCGGTCATGCATCGACGACTCCTGCCTTACAGGCAAAACGGTAAAGTGCACCACGTTCGGGGGCAAAGTGGAGTCTTACCCCTAAGCATGTATCAATGTAGACACTCCGTTCATAACAGGTAGAGTGAACGCGTTCGTCCTTGAGGATCCGATTGCCGATTTAATCGTCGGCAACGTACGAGGGGTACATAGTGCCGTGGGTGTGGTTAGAGCAGAGGCTCCGCAACACCAAAGTTCTGTAGCGGATGACCAGAAGGTTTGTTGTAGACGTGGTGCGCGTTACGTACTAAATGACAAGAGTAGGAGCAGTAGGAACTTATACAAGGGTCCGAAAGCTAGTGATCGCACAGTTTGGGTGCATAACTGTTACGCACAGATTCTTTTATAGGCAATGAATATATATATATATATATATATATATATATTATATATATATATATATATATATTTATATATATATATATATATATATATATATATATATATATATATATATATTATATATTCTATATATATTGATATATATATATATATATATATATATATTTATTTGTTGTCTGTTAACACTTTTTGTTGTTAGTCAAAGGTAAATAACCCTTGATTTAGTTGATTGTAATTTTATTATGCTTGTTACCTTTCTTGGGTCTTAATCTGGCATATGAATACTAGATTTAAGTCGAATTATTTTTTCTTGTATGGTCAGAACCGATCAGTCTTTCTGGGAATGTTTATAACCTAAGTTGAGGTTTATTCCTGTCTTTTAAGGCGATTTGGTCTTGTATCCTATTGTCTGTTTGACGTTGGCCCATCGTGAGTTGAACTCTGGGGGTCACGCGTTTTCTGCGCATGCGTCAAATAGAGGTAGTCGAAAGAGACTTCCGTGATGTCGTCGCCTTGTATTTGCTGCCCGGACAGATGTCCGTTGATTTTTGTGCTCTGTGTAATTCTAGGGGGAAGGCGACGTCTGCAGTGTGACTATTATGTCTATGTTCCTCCCCAGAATCTATTCTTTACGCCAAAGGAGGGCGTGTGCTATTTTGTAGTATTTTCTAGGATGTTAAGGTAACGAAAGACATTTACTGAACTTTTCGTTATGCCTAGATCTGCAGCCAGAGATATGGTCTGCATATGAGTGAGCTGAATCCTTTATTGTCGACATTGTGCTAGCAAACACCAGTAATCTATCATGTACATTGCATTATTATATATAGAATCTACACAGTAGTATCGACGTTTATGAACAGAGCCCTTTACGTATGCTTCATCGTGCATCTTCGCAGTGAGTGGCGCTCACTGGAGATAGAAGCCATTTTGGGTCCCGCCTTTGCCTAAGCGGATCATCGTTCGGAGAACAGGAATGCCTTATTATCTGATGATGGTACAGAGACCTATCTACTATGATAACCCGCTACTGTGGTTTAAGATTGTCGTCCCATAAGCCTACTGATTTACGGCTTGTAATTCTTCGACAGAAGAGGTTCTGTCAGGAAGCCATTGATAATAAACATTTGTAAACATTAACTGACGCGATCAGTCAGTTGGGCTTGAAAGTTATACAGCCAGAACCCTGAGTGACTAGCTACGAACGTTCTGTTGTATCCTCATTCTATACGAATGCATATTTGATGTCGTAGACCATTTTGTCAAGCATATGATGTTTTTTGCCAACCTGTTTCCAGTGACTGTAAATGTGTCGTCAGAGTTTGCGTCCTATTAAATGTGTGAAATTATCAACAGTAGTTCCAGACATCATTGACTTTCATACGAGTGAATGAGTGCCTTATTATTTGTCAACTTTGCAGAACAGTACCACCAATTCGCATAACGTACATTTGCACTCACACTCAATATAAACACTGTCCCTTGTCAGGGCCTCAATACTTGTTGGACAAGGTGACCTGTATGCCCAACACTGTGTCGGTTCGAGTTGACCATTCTACTCTTATCAATGTGATAACCAACCACAACATACACACTTATCAACGTTGGTGTCCAAACAGCTCTTATCAGTAACGTTCCCCTGAGGGTTAGCTGGCGCAAACTCAGAAGAGTGTTTGATGAGGTCGCGCCGGTTAGATTTGTGGAGGTACTGTCGTTGCACGACAATACCAAGATGGCACGGGTGACTTTTGCGAATAGGTGGGGTGCGCGTGATGCAGTAAGACGGAAGCAGTTGTCGTTGCTGCAGAACCATCTGATAATAGTTTAGAATTAGCTAGGATTTAGATTTCGGGTTCGTGTTCAGTGAGGTGTTTCGGTTGACGCGAACTGAAACTGAGTTGCTCTCCACCGCGCCCCCAGTTCGATGTTGATATGAATATGTTTATTTTGTAGACAATGCATAGACAATTTTGTACAATGCATAGTTATGCTGTATTATGCTTTGTCGTGCTTTGTATTAATGTGGCATGATGCCATACAGGCACGCTGTAGGCAGGCATACTGTAGGCGGGTGCCCTGTAGGCAGGCACGCTGTCGGCAGGTGGTGGGCAGGCATGCTGTAGGCAGGTGCGCAAAAATAGGCATGTGGGCAGGCACACTGTAGGCAGGTGCGCTGTGCGCAGGCATTACTGTAGGCAGGCCTGGCGTGCATTTATCAGAGACCTATGGGAGAATATGATGGTCGGTGTAATATTTAAGGGTCATGTTGATACTTTTACTATGCTTGTTCTGTAGCAGATTTTGGCGAGAGGTCTGGTGATTTACTTTAATTGTTTCTGTATATGTCATGCTTTTTTACAAATATATGTCAGTCGGAAGTTGTTGCCAGCAGAAACACAGATACTCCCCCGATTGAGAGAGAGAGAGTGCCTTGCGATTGTCTGGGCGGTGCGTCTAAGTTGGCACGAATATCTGTTGGGGGCGCATTTTTTCCTCCAAACAAGATCACAAACCAACTGCTATTTTAATGCATTAGTCGGCTAAATCCCTCTACCAGTGCATAATTGACACGATGGGCATTTTTGCTGCAGCAATTCATACTTTAAGATTTTACCAATTCAGGGTATTAATACATAACATTTGTAAATCAAGATGTCCTGTCCTCTGGTTATGAGGTTGGTGGGGGACAGGAGCATCTGAAGAGTATTTTTTATGGTCGATGTAAGAAATGTATTATAATCATTGCAGTTGAAGATGTATTATGGGATATGATTTATTATGTTTTTATGAGGCCTTAAAGGCAATAATGTATGAAGTTTATGTATGATCATACGTTTTCGATGTATAGAATAATGTGTAATCCCCCTATATATATTACATTTGCCATCGTTTACCCAGATTGCCCACCCTTCATTAAATTTGCATTTGTTGTATGTCGCCTTTCACTCCCTAAAGGCGCAACTATTGTATGAAGTTTATTTATGATAGAATGGTTACCAGATTAACTTATGTCGGCTATATTGTGTGGACGAAGGTTTATTTTCATACGATCGACATGATGCTTATTATTGATGTTTTGCTGTGGTATTACTGAACATAATAAGATGCACTAGTGTGTGAGAGATCAGGGTAGGACAGTCGTTATTTTTCACGACTGCATGTTCTACCTGGGGGTTTGGTTCATGTCTGTTTCGTATTTAGTCCAGTGAGTGAGAAGGCATGAACGGCAATGTTGTTTTTTTTTTTGAGACTACTTTGGCATTCTCTAGGTAAATGATGAGGTGCCGTTTCGGTATTTCTGGTTCGTCGCGGTATACTCCGAAGGGGGTTGGGCGTGACTCATCTGGTGGAAGAAAACTTCGTTTCCTTTCTTAAGGGGGGAGGGGGGGAGGTGGATGTCACAGGATAGAAATTCGCCGACATTTTGAGTTGGTTATGTTGGAGTGTGGCTACGCTGGTATATTAAAAAAACCGGCCTGGTCAGTTCAGCCAGGACGGAAGAGGATATGACACTTTTGGCGCAAATCATTCTAGGAGATATCTGCCGTACTGAGTGGACGTTGTCACTTTGTCAGCTGTGTTGCTGGGATTATGTGAATTGCCATTTTGGTTTATATTTCTGGCCGGTTTTCAGGTGGTCAGGACTATTTGGTATACTGCTAGAATGTTGATGTAGTTCTAGTGGTTTTTTCCTGGATATTATTTACGTTAAGTATCTTGCATTCATGTATTGCTTTGTTTCAGTATAGGGCTTAGCCAGTGAGCGAAAATCATTGTGTAGTCACTGGTTAGATTATGTCGGTGATTATGTTACTGCTATATTGAGCTGTTATTATGGCAAGTAGTTTGACAGTTCCATTGTATCGTTATTCTATGTGTTTTATTAGCCGTGTGTGGCTTCTGTGTGTGCACAATATTTATTAAAGGGACCAAACCTGTTTCAGGTGTTTTTGCATTATTCATGTCAGCTATTATGTACTGTGGTCTTACCTTTAGACAGCGGGCCAAGAGTCTAGTTTGAGTATGTATTAACTCCATAGTACCAGTAGAAAGCATATTCTGACATAAAGTAATTGTAACCTCTTTTAATTCTTAGGTGTAAAGGTGGTGCTTGTAACCTTACTAAGTGTTTGTAAATTTTGTTTATTTTCTGGTTAATTAAAATTTCGTGTCCTCTGATGGCTTGTATGCATGTCCTGTAAAAGTGTGGTAGTGTGCCGTAATGGTGTTGGACATTGTTCTTTAGTGGCCTCAGTTTAGCAAGTCTAAGCCCTACGTAGTAATGGGCTAATGTGTGTCGTTCTGGGTCTCTTATTATATTTCCTACATGTCTGATTCGAAGTGCCTTTATTTTTGTTCCTATATCCTGGAGGGCAACTCCCCCAAATCTTTTCTCTTGCATGAGTGTGCCCAAAAACAAAACGCCTAATCTCCTTGTTTATCTCTGTCACCGTATGTTGTGGAGGGTCAAAGACTGTAGCAATGTAAATTATTTTTGGAATAATAAAACAGTTCACTATAGCACTTCTGGAAAAAATGGTTGTATTTTTTGTATTTGTAGCGGTGAAGTGTGTCTGTGGTATATGCGACTAAGTTCTGCCATGTGACTTTGTGTGTGCGGTTCGGGTGAGATGGGAAGTATATACCGTACAGTTTCATGTTTGATGTTGACGTTAAATCAAAGGGAAAATCTGCTTTGTTTTTCCATCTGCCTATACCCATAATTGTAGACTTTTGGACGTTTAATTTTGACCCACTACCTTTACCAAAAAGCGTGAAAGTGTCTAGAATATTTTGTATAGACCTATCATTGGGGGAGGGGGGGGGGAAGAAGGTGGTATTGTCTACGTAGGCAAGCAACTTTTGTTCCCCTTTACCTTGAATAAAAGTGCCTCTGATGTTACTGTCTTGTCTAATTTTCTCTAGCAGTGGTTCTAGAGCGAGTACATAGAGTAGAGGAGAAAGGGGACATCCCTGCCTAACAGATCTTGTCAGCCCAAAAGCCCCAGTAAATGAATGATTTACCAAAATCTTGCTTTCAGGTTTTGTGTATATAATTTCAATCCACTTTCTAAAGTATTCACCAATGTTGCAGTGTAGTAAAGTTTTACGGAGGTATGAGTGGGACATTCTGTCAAAGGCGTTTTCCTGGTCTAGCGATAGGATTGACGACTGGCAATCCTTCTGATGTGTGTAGGTGATGATGTCTCTTATGAAGTGTGTGTGCTGATGAATGTTTTTGTGCTGGACATTACACTGTTGGTCTTCGTGTATGAATGTAGCCATGAACGGTTTGAGTTTGTTTGTTAGGGTTTTGGCTAAAATCTTATAATCGGTGTTGAGGAGTGATATTGGTCTGTAGTTTTTAAGCTTTGTTTTGTCCGGATCGTCCTTAGGGATTAGAGTGATGTATGACAGGTTGAAACTAAATAGAAATTCCTTTTTCGCGAAAGATTCTGAATATACCCATAGTAGGAGAGGGCGTAACATGGGGAAGAAATGTTGGTAGAATTCAGCTGTGAGTCCATCTGGTCCTGGTGACTTGCCTTTTTGCATTTCGTTTACTGCGTATGTTATGTTTTCTAGGGTCAGTTCTGCATCAAGAGATTGTTTATCTTTGTTGCTCAGTTTCTTAGTGTATTGCACAAAAGTGTCTTGTATATGTGGTTGTATTCCTTCTTCTGTGTAAAGATTTCTAAAGTAGTCCTCAAAGGCTTTTGCTATACGTTGTGCCTCCGTGTTGAGCGCTCTTTTCGGGTAACATGATAGCTAGTAGCAGATGTACCAATGTACTAGCATCTTGACGCGAATGTAGAATGAAAATTAGATGAAGAGCTATCCAACAGAACTTCAACGAGTGGAAGGCAAATCAGGCCAACATGATCATACTCAACTCGTCGGTAAAGTTATTATAATTTATTACGTGGTACGAAGACGTTTGACAAGACGGTACAATGTTCCTTGACAGGTACGATGAACAATTTATACATAGTAGTGACAGTTCCGATAAAACGATACATCTCTGGTCATTCATATCTAAAATCCTCTCTCACGTAAGTAATAAGAATCCAATAATATTCATACTAGGTTTTAACAGCAAGGGAATGTCCGTTGACCTTTACGAAGGACATCCAATTGGGTACACAAATCTCAAACCCGCTGAATCCTGCATTCATGCAATAAAACTGTCTTGATCCAAGACTTCAATTCTCATTCCGTCTGTTCAACATCATATTAAGGGTACATAAATAGAGATACATCTACGTTAGTATTTACTGTTGGCTAACCTCTCGGTATCCATGCCACGACTTTGGCATTACAATAAAGGCGTTTACACACATGAATACTGCAATCAAATTAACTTCTTTCCCACTCGTAGGAATCCTTCTTCTTCTACGATACGAATCCTAAAAAGGCTAACGACTCTGTAGGTCCATTCTAGGAATAACATATTCCCGCTAGACTAGTATAAGAGCGGCCTTCAATACAGCATACAATAAGAAGTGGGGCGATAACTTACGTGACATTACTGCTATTGGTTTCGACCTGAAGACCAATACAGATCACTAGAATAAATGGCTTCCATAAACGTGCCATGAATACAATAATAATATATATCAATCACGGACATAAACAAGGTCCATGTTGCCCCTCCAAATCATGACGTCAGAAACTACTCAACTAGGTTACCCGTGCGTCCCAAAGCAACTCACACAGCTTTGTGCACGTCAGTGCGCGAATCATTCGACCGCACAAATAATATAACTATATTGAGACTGGTGCGTACATTTGGCAGGACCGAAGACTACCCCCCTTAGGTAATAAATGTACGTAACAGCTCCCTTATTACCTCCCCTTAAAAAAAATTAATTCTATTAATTTTTTTGAACTTAGTACCCGGGAGAGGTGAGTCAAAACTACAACAAGATATATGAAATGCATAAAGTTATACCATATTAAGAAAAAG